>JAEMWC010000368.1:282500-287500 GCA_016490735.1 Pachyseris speciosa
ATTTTATAGTGCGTTTTATTAAATATACCAGTATGTAGTTATGCATTCAAGTATAAAATTTTTAATTGAAATTCACTGCTTCATTAAGTGATCTTTTAGTTTCCACATTTGAACAAAAGACATCTTTGATCACAAAGACACAGAAAACAATTTGTAGTTGGCATGAAATTTTTTTAAATACATGTTCAAAAAGAAATGAACAGTGATTAAGCCCACTGATCATACATTTCTTGGAAAAATTTACATAAAAATATAACTAATTGCTAAACTGATTATGGCCAATATATTCAATCCATAAACATGATTCTTTTATTATTTAGACAAGAAAAAATTAGCAATAGAAAAGAACAACATTTTGGTGACATTGTGACACCATTATTCTATTCTATCACTAAGTTTTACTTGACTATGTTTTACTAAACCGTAGTGTATTATTTATCGTTAAAAAAACAGTCTTGCCAACTACAAGTATGAATTGCACTCTTGATCACAGGAGAAGATTACTCTGCCTGATACTTTCCCTTTGGTGTAACATGAGACATTTCTGATAGTGTTCTCCCTAAAGCTTCTACCTGAGCACCATATGTGCCTTTCTTTGCAGGTAATTCTGGTAGGACCAAAGCCCACTCAGCTTTTTCTTCATCTGGTGAGCTCACAATGCTACTGCGTGCTACACTTTCTGAGTGTGGCTTTTGTGGTGGTATCATGGAAAGGAATGAATAATCACCTCCTTTGGATTCAGCATCTGAAGCTGCAAATGCTGCAAAATGGGTGGATGTTGGCGAGCTGCTTGGTGAGCCACTTAAGATGCTATCAGAGCTCTTGCTTTTTCGTCTTGTGTGAGCAAGTGCTGATTCTGACTCTGCTGCCTGTCTATATTTTGTCTTTTTGCTAAGATCCACTGTAGCATATAAATAAGGCAACACCTCAACACTTGATGAATATGCTGAATTTAAATACACAAAATTCGGAGAACCAACCACAGAAACTCCCCTCTCCTTTCTTGAGAAGCTTCGGCTTTTTTCCTGACTCTCTTCGTGTGAAGCAACTTGCTTAGATGTTGCAGGCAAACTATGTGTCTCTTCTTTTGATTTACCATTCTTCACTTCTGGATATTCATCACTACTTATCAAATCATCAGTAGATTTTCTCAAAGCATTCTCCCCTATGGGTATGTTAAGGGGAATTGGCTCTTGAAGTAACTCTCGCGGTGGAGGTCTAACTTCTTTTGGCAATCTTGTGTCCTATAAACACCACAAGATGTGTCAGGCCAGCGAGTCAGTCTAGTAAGTAGAATAGTGGACTTGTAAGTTAAAGAGTAAATTTTTTTTTCTAGTCCTCAGATATCTATTATTTTGTTTATAAAGTATAGTCTAAACTTTCATTTGTAAAGACATTTTTAACATTCAGCAACACATACATGTCATGATCAGCAGAGTGAGATATTTCCTTCCTTTATGACTGTGGTTTCAATATTGAGTGTAAGAAGTATTTCTCATAATATTTATTAATATTTGCTTTAGTTCTGTTTTACTCTGCTCTGTAATTGGATAGTAAACCTTACAACACTTTCTAAACCAGTCAGAAGAAAAACCCACACCAGTCATAACTTAATTATGCACATTTACCAGTGCTATACTGGCAACATTTTAACTGCTTTTATTCTGAGAGGTTTATTATGCTGGCCAGTCACAACCAATGCAAAAAAAGCAAAACCAAAGCAATTATCGCACACTCGATTGAAAATAATAATAATAATAATAATTGAGGTTTAGTAACAAAGATTCTTTATTTATAATAATAATAATAATAATAATAATGTTCTACTAGTCTCTCTAACTAATACATGCTGCATTATGTTTGTAAAATACAAAAACATTAAATAAGGTGTACACAGAAATACTATGTGCAGAATGCGTTCTAGCTCTTGATAAAGTTTTAGTGGAATACTGGTACATGTAGATGGCCCACCGAGCCTGTGATGTGCACTGAAGTCAGGCAGGGGCACCCAATGACAAGTTTCAGTAGATATCTGTTCGGTGGAGGGTAGTTTGCCTTAGGCTTTTGGCGTTGGAATGTACTTGGATTTTCGTAAGTAAAACGTGGCCTGAAAGATTCATACTGTGAAAATCATAGCCCCTGAGGTTTTTGGAAAGGTCATTATTGTTGTTTTTGGCAGTCAAAAATGTCAGCTAGCATTTTCGGAAAGAAAAAAGGTTCCCTAGAAAGTTACCTTCAGCTAGCATTTTCTCAAAGGAAGATTTTGCCCCCTGAAGTTTTTGGGCAATTAAAATTTCAGCTAAGGAATCCTAACAGATGAACTCCTTCTAGCTAATGAAAACATCACTTTGAACATACTTAAAACACCATAAGGTACTTAAAAATGCCTTTCTTCAGCTTGTGGCTGATTTGGCTTGTTGGGTGCCCCTGATCAGGTTCAGATGCCCAGTCCATACTACATGTACATGTATATTCTGCACTCTGTTCTAAGGTCACTTAGAGTGTTCCATTTTCAAAATACATGTAATTTACGTGTTCTATTTGAAAACCTTATTCCAGACAGTATCAATAATATTGACATTTATTTATTTTGGGAAGATCAAAAATACAAAATTAATATACATGGACTTGTCACATCAGCCATAATGCAAATCATTCTTTCCAACTGTAAAAGACACTTACCACTGACTGAGCCAAGGTGCGACTTGTAGCACTTGGTGACCGAGCTAGCCGATCATAGCTCCCTTCCTGTATGTTACTTTCTGAAGGCACAGGATTAAGTCTGTTATACTGTTCACCGCGTTGGCCATGCAATGATGATGCCTGAGAACCCCAGCTAGGAAGACGTTCCAAACGATTATAGCCAAGATTGGATTCTGAATTGAGTGACATGCCACCTAAGCTGTGTGCACTGCCAATACTGTCAGACCTGCCCAAGTGATTGTACATTCCTTGCAACGAGTTTGCGGGTCAATGGACTGAGGAGCAGAGTGGTTTACACTCCTTGTGGCCATATCTCGGCTGAATAGAGGACCTAAATGACAAAGAATAATTAAAATACAATAATTATCTGCACGTACAGAGTGACTAATAATAAGAATAATGTGAGAATGAATATATGAAAATCATATATTTGAACTGCGGATTAATGATTGAATATGTGCACGATCATCGCAGTTATGAACACTACTTAAGCAGTAGTGGAAAGAAAGCCTGAAAAAAAATTCAGGCTTTTTTCAGGGTTTCTTTTCACTACTGCTTAAGTAGTGTTCATACTGTAACTGCAATAATCATGCACATATTTAATAATAATAATAATAATAATAATAATAATAATAATAATATTTAATAATCACTTTATTTAGTCTCAAATCAATTTAGCTGAGCACAGATGCTCTACTAATTGGGGAGACTAAATCAAATCAACTCTAAATAAACCAAATCAAATGTTGATTTTTGGGGGTCAGAGGAAAACTGGAGTACCCAGAGAAAAACCTCTCGGAGCAGAGTAGAGAACCACCAAATTCAGCCCACTTATGACGCCAAGTCCAGGAATCGAGCGCTCTCACCACTGCACCAACCCTGCTCCCCAGTCACTCATTTCATGCTCTCAATTATGACAAAAATCCTGGTTTTAGTGGAGGGAGGGAAACTAGCTCCAAGGAAAAACTCTTGTGGTAAAGATGAGAACCAGCAAAAATCCAAATCATCATCAAAGGTCAACTCTGGCAATCAAACAGAACAAGCTGGTGGGCAGCAAGGACACTCACCAGTTTTTGATACTAAGCAAATACTATTCTTATAATTAATTACATAGAGGTAAAAATAAATCTTGCCATGTAACTATGTTGGTACAATACCATTCTCCATGTTTTTTTTTTTAATTAGTAACCAAATGTCTGTCTGTATAGTCAAACTGATGCAATTTATTTGGTACCAATGAAAGCTTTAGGTGGAAATGTGATCCATATCTAACTGGTTGTTTCAAAACCAGTATTTTTGTTCCTGTTTTATTGGTCACCATGCAGTTATTATTTACATAAATTTGTAACAACAAAAATGATCAAATATCTTTCAAGTGGTGACATCAAGTGATCACAGTGTATTGTTAACACTAACTTCTAAATAAATTGTTATTAATACCTGTAGGCTGCAAGCTAAATCTCAACTGATCATAAGCTCTTTCAATATCATCTTGCGTTAATTCACTGGAGGCTGCTGGTCCACGGGAACCCTGGTTTCTTCTCAGTCGTGCCGATGCAAAATTGTCTATAACATCAAAGATCTTGTTATCATCACCATTGTTTGTGAAGAAGTTGTACTTCCCCTCACCCATAGGTGACGCTCTTCCTGCTTCAAATATAAACTCATTGGCATCCAAAGCTTCATAGCTACGTATTGTAGTTAAAGGCCACTGAGCTAACACAGCACGGGTGCGTTCCAGTGCCAATGTCAGACCCCATCTGGAGATATGAAGAAGGCACTGTTGATCCCTTGCTCCAATCCGCTGCATTTGCCGACTGCCACAACCTTTGACACGGAAAACTTCACCTGTGGTAATAAACAAGAATTTCAAAATAATCACCAAGAAGGAAAAATCATCAGTATGAGTAAAGGCCCAGGCAAACAGCTTCAACATTTGTTTCAACATTTGCTTGATGTTGTCGAATGTTCAGCAATGTCAAACTGTTTGCCACCCCTTTTCAACCATGTTGAAACATGTTGAATGGAAGTTGAATCAATATTGAATGAGTTCAAAAACATTTAAACTTTGTTTTAACATCCATTCAACATTTCTTTATTTTGTTATCACGAATGTTTAATGATGTTGAGGCCGTTTGTCACCTGCTTTCAACTTTGTAAGGTACACGCATGCACACTAATCAGACTCTCAAAGACATATCCATACTAACCACCGCGGGACTGAATACAAGGCCTCTCATGAAGAATTGTTGAATCAAATGTTGATGATACATGTATGTTGAAACTGTTTGCCAACC
>JAEMWC010000368.1:297500-302500 GCA_016490735.1 Pachyseris speciosa
ACAGAAATTCCAAAATATGTGGCGGTAGGTCGAGAAATTCATCAATAGTCGAGTCCCAAAGGTACTAAGTGTTCGACTGGCCAAATTCCCAGTTCGTCGAGTAACAAGCCAAATTCAACAACAAAGTACATCACCTTGCTCGATTCTTTGAGAAAGTGGACTCTTAGCTACCATCACGCTTAATGATGCTCATCAGGCAGCCGCTAAAGATGAAAAATGGCTGTAAATTTAGCAGAAATCGCAAGCAAAACCCAACTTGGGCCATTGTTGTCGCTTCACGGATAAAAAATAGCTACGTCAAAATGACGTTTTCAGAAACCTTGAGCCTCCAGTGGCTTAGGACAGCACCACTTTTCCCTGCTAGTTCAAATAAAGAGTCACGAATTGCTATTCATCGTTTATAGGTGGAAAATCACTCCGAAAATGTAAAAACCTCCGGTAGTCAATGGGTTAATCAGTTGTCAAGTATTGTATTTTAGTTGTAATCTCTAGCATTCTTCTTGTTCTTTTGCTTAGTATTGTAATTATTTAAGATAAATCCTTCTTTTATTCATGCAAATTCTTTACAATTTTTTTCTCTGCTGACCATAGGCCATTTAAGCCCCCCCAGCTTTGGTTGCTCTCATACATTGAGATAAACCACTTGGGATGTTGGAAGAACACTCAAAGAATTTGTAAATCACTCGCCTGCAGCTCGTGATTGCACGAATTCTTCGAGTGTTCTTCCAACGTCCCACATGGTTTATCAGCCTATATATAAACCATAGAAATCTGTGGTATATTGCTTAAATGATCAATATAATGACATGATCTCTATAATATCATTATCATATATTAAAAATATAAAATCAAAATATAAGCTTATACTAACTACACAAAATAAACATTTGGTATTCTGACATTCCAAAATTGCAGTTCACGGGAAGTTCTTGCATAGATCCCCGACCTAAAGGGCCTCAAAAAGTCTGAAATCTACCAGAAACTTCAACATGTTGGCCCTTTCAACACCCCACCGGAGTTCATACTAAAAATAATCGTGCCAATTACAAATCACAAAAGCTCTCGTTTTGTCAGTTCATGTGACGTTGAACGTGATACAAAGTTCAATACAGTGACAACACATACACATGTTATTCAAAAGTCTTCATTCAGCGGTATCATGCGGTCAAAACGTAACTTTTAACATAGATCCAGAAAACAACCCCAGGGTTCAAGTAAACTCTCTAACAAGTCGATTTTGTCAACTTCAAGAGACGCGACTTCAGAGCAACTAGGCGTGTATGACGCTTATACATTAGCACGCTTTTGCGAATTGAAATGTCGAGAGAGGTCACTTTGCAATTCAATCAAATGGACTTATTCAATCGAATGGACTTATAATGTAAAAGTACCCACCTCAAATATATCTTCTATGTCCTCTAAGTCCGACATTTTGCTTTCTTCCCAAGACAATGGTATTTGACCGGCAAGACTTTATGAAAGGAATGTCAACCATACGAACAACACTTGGTAAACAACCACTGAGGAGTTAAGAGCAGAATCTCTTTGAACTGTTGAATCGAGTCAAACCTAATGAATATTCACGAGCATTTATCGAAGCCACTGCCCGTTTTCAAAGGAAATAAACCGAATAGTTGTCCACGTTACCGGAAACAATTTTATCATGGAGGAGAGGGACTGGGCAGGAAAAATGTGTGACGTCAGATAACGTCAGATACGGTCTCTTTTTCCTTCAAACAAGGGAGCACATTCTCTTAATTGAGGCAAAACTCCTCTCTGTGTTGCCCAAATGAAGAGCCTGTATGCAGGCTAAAAGGATGCCCAAATTCGTGGTGTTATGGGTACCCCAGTCACAGTAAATTCGGAAAGCGTTCTAGCCTTGGAGAGGTGGGGGTAACTTTTTGCTGGGTATGTGCCGCTGGCCTCTCAGAACCCCTACCCCATTATAGTCTATTCTATGGCCAAATATAAACCCCATCGTAGCCACTTTTGGGCAAATGTAATTTTCGTGATCCCGGCTTTCGTGATCATCAGCTTCCCCCCCCGCTGGTCGTTGTAGTAATTGACTCTGTAAAATATCAAAATCAAAATTTCCAAAGGCTTTCCTTAACAACAAAAGTTGGTGTTGCAAAATTTTACCAGAAAGTTCAAGTATAACAGGTGGTGGTAGAGCACACTTTTTCGCTCAGATCACTCACTGGGCAGTACAGAATGTTTTGGTAAAAAGGGTGTCACACAGGCAAAGCAATCTATCAGTGCTAGGACTCATGTGTGACGTAAAGATATGCTATTTGATCTCAGAGATTTACTATAATTTGCAATACCTTTGAGAAAAACGATCAAGGTAAATGCTTCACATAATTCTGAATTTTTAATCTTTTGATGCTAAATTATAATAAACCGAGCCAGCCGCCAGTTAAACAAAATTCAGTTACCCTTAGCTATTGCATGGCAGTCCTGTGTTTCGAGAGGGTTGACTTCACGCTTTACATTGCCAGGCAAGCAAGAACTTTCATATGGTGGAAACTTTTCCAAAGAAATATTTTACTGTGAAAGTCAAAAAACTGTTAACACTTTGATTTGACTTGGACAGGTCCATTGCGTAGCCACCAATCAAATGCGAGATGAAACCGCAAAGAAAGCAAACAAATTAACGTTGTCTCGTTCAGTCACGAACTTTGTTTTGATCGCTTTTCCTTCCAAAAATGGCTGTTACCCTGTAGGTTTTTCATTATTAGTTTAACCTTGTGTATTTATGTGAGCAAAGAGGAAATTCGAGCAACTTTAAACAACGCGAGGCTCAATTTGGTGGCTACGCAATGGACCTGTCAAAATCAAAATCAAAAGTGTTCATGGTTTTTTGACTTTCACAGTAATGAAAGGCCTTTTTAAATACCTCAATGACAGATCTTCCGACTCTTTCATATACTTCGACTCGTGAAATACCTACCCTTTCATATACCTGACGTGTCAAAAAGGTCCCCCTTTCAGGCGGAGCCTCCCCATAGAGGCCATTATAGGGAGTTCCAACGTCACTTGCAATTTGGGTATCTTTGTTCCTTTAAGTATTTCATTTACTCCATCTTGTGTCGCAAATTTTTTCTTTTTTACTTCTCTCTCGCTTTTTGTTTTGTGCTGAGAAATAATGACTGGTCTTTTCATTTTCTTTTCCTCCACTACAAAAATTCTACTTTCATCATTATCATTACTGGGAAAGTATCTATGATAATTTTTAGACTAACCCACTACAGCTGACAAAATACAAATCTTCAATTATTTTACTTGGGAATATTTGATGATTGTGAAACTTTAAGTGTATGTTTTCCTTGGTTTCCTTAACTGTTCACTTGTGTGGATGTTTTCTCCTTTCCCTTCCCTCTAGTTTAATGTTGGTTGTTTAGTGGATAAAAAAGCATGAGAATTAATGGCTACAATCCAACATCGATGCGACATTGAAAAGGGGAGAGGGGGGAAAGCAAGAATAAGGCTAACTGAGCTAACCTTCCCAAGAGATGTGTTGAAAACTGTAGAAAACATTTTAGATCATGGTTATTTTAGATCATTTTAGATCATGGTTATTATTAAAGCTACAATTCAAGAAATAGAAAGTTAACCCATTGACTACCACACCGGCCAAAACCGGCCATGCAGAATCGTGTCCCTTGCACTGCTTGTGATGTCATCAGTTTTAATGGAAAACTTTTATATGTAGCATGTGTAGGAGGTAGAGATCTTTCAAACCATACCCAAATGAGCATGACTCCATCAAACAGGCTGGAGAAAAGGCGAAAAAACCAAGTGATGTTGAACCGAAAATTTGAATGAAAATCTTGTTCCACTACCCACCTGCACTTCCTTCCGTCTAATCCTATGATCCTAAAAGTTTTCCACAAATCTTTTCCCACCAAAAGGAAGCCCAGAAAATGCCCAGCAAGAGAAAAAGAAAACAAGGCAAGAAAAGGGAAAGAAAAGGGGAGGAGAGAAAGCGAAAGGTAGAAGACCATTACTGCCTTCGAGAATAACTTTAAATATTTCCTTTAATGTGTAGCACCTACTTGGATTTTTTTGCTTTGTTTTTCTTGTCAGTTGTCTGTTTTGTTTTGTTCCCTTTGTTTTGTAAATTAGGTTAGTATGTTAGTTTGCAATTGTAAATTGTGTTAGTTTTTCTAAAGTCAATAAAAGTGTGCTAACCCACTGGAAAAAAAAAAGAAAGAAAGGTAGAAGGAGAGGAGAGAAATTGAAGACGCTAGTGGAAAACCCTCCTAAGTGACTATTTCGGTCAAAAATTTTTTTCGTCAAAAGTGCCCAACTTTGCATATGGCCTGCAATTTACTTACTTAACAATGCCTTGCTGTTTGGGCATGCGCAGAAAACCAAATTATTTTGTTTTCTGCGCATGCCCAAACTTGGAAAGCTAATATTAAGCCATTCTCGTTCCCAGAGCCCACGATCCTTCTGGCCAGCGGCAGGGATCGAGAGGATCCCTGCAGGATCGCAGGATTGGATGATCGGCAGGGATCCCTGCCGCTGGCCAGAAGAATCGTGGGCTCTTGGAACGAGAATGATATTAAGTATCAGGGACAGAAGGGCGCGAGGAGCTCTACCAGCAAACAGAGTTTTGGGCAGTTTTGGTTCTTTTTGGCTAGACTCTGGCCAGGAAATGGCTCAACGAGCTTCATAAGGTGTTTTTCAGGAAAATGCTCGGTAGTCAATGGGTTAACGAAAAGACAAACCAAAACGAAAATGAAAGAATGGCAAAGGATTTCTGTAAGCAATCTGACCCATCTGCCATTTCCAGTGTAAGATAACAAGGAAAATAGCTTTCACTGAAGTTCCTTTAGCTTTTTCCAAACGCTGATTAACTCCATGACGTGTTCATAGGAGCAACGTCCATACAGTTTGCCTGCATCTTTCATCCGATTTGCTGACTGATAGAGCATTTCTTCAGTTAGTTGTGGATGAGCAGTGACATTTCTCTCAGTCTGGATAATTCTCATCGC
>JAEMWC010000368.1:307500-365000 GCA_016490735.1 Pachyseris speciosa
AATTCAATTCCCGGTTTCTCTGTTGAATTGTTTCAACGTCTTCGATTAATTTCGAGATCTTTGCATGAATTTCTTCTTTCTCTGAAGATAAGTATTCTGTGTTTATGTTACGTACTATTTCAGCGACTGGATGGAGAATTATATGACTGGCTCTTTCAGCGGATGAATCAATTCTCCTGCTGTGATTGGCTACCCGCGAGGTCAAGATGGAGCCATCTTGACCGCTCGGGATAGCCCGTTCGTCCCGCGTTTTGCTATCTTTTAATTGCGTCCTTTGAGTCATATAATAAATCCTTTATTGGCCACGCTTGTTCGGTCAAGATGGCGGGATATTGGCCTCGTTCTTTCCTCGTGTTTATAGACCTCGACTTCGTCTCGGTCCATAAACACGCAAAAAAAGAACTTGGCCAATATCCCGCCATCTTGACCTCACGCTTGGCCAATAACCCATATTTACATTTTAAAACTCACTCACTTTTGCATGCGCGCGATTCACGGAAATTCAGGTGCAAACGAAGTGTATTATGGGAGATGTGAAAGTGGCGAAGTTTTATTATAGTTTAAGAAACGAGGACGCGACAACAACGAAAACGTCATTTCAAAATGTATCTTTTCTTTATTGTAGCACTTTCGCGATTGTTCCAATTTGCTCAACTTGTAAAATGTCGGTAAACTATCCAGGAACTAAATTTCTATGAAACGGCGTTAAAGTAAAGAAAAAGAAAGAAAATTTCCCATCATGCATGTGCTCACGTACTCGCCAAAACCTAGAATTTGGTCATTTCACAGTCGTCGCTTCGTTTTGCCGATGTAGAAATCATCGCAGTCCCAACAACTCGCCTTGTCTTTGGGAACGATTCAAGCGATCTTTGTAGGGAAAGAAGGATTTGATACGCCGACTGTTAACAAAAATAACCTTGAGATTAACGATAGAATAAAATTTATAAACACAAGATTTAAGGCGTTTCGCGATCTGGTTGCTCTCTAAACCCAAATAAGGTAACAATATGATCAAATCTTTCTTTGGAACGGTACAGATAAGGATGTTGGGCTCGCTTGCGACGACTGCAGGATAGAAAAACTGAACATTTCAAAGCGCTCTCCAAACAGGAACACACATCAGCTATTGCTGATCATGACTACTGGACGTAATACAAAATGAGATCATTTTGAAATCCTCGCGTTAGGAAAAAGTGATTACCATTGCAAGATAAAAGGAACCTTGTTTGTACAAGAAATGATCCCCACTTAAACGCTTATCTTACCAGTGACAAGCTGTCACTTTATTGATATGTCACTGCTATTTTTAGTCTTACCCAGATCACTCGCAATTTATTTTTAAATATAAATAGTTTTTCATGTCATAACGGTCACTTTTGAAAATGTATCTGTTGCCACATACGAAACGTCAAGTCAGATTTCATAAAATGCATTGCTTCACCATGTTTATAACCACTTTATGTGTTGTTTTACTTTTAACATAGTTTTTCTTAATCTCGGTTGCAGACCCCTGTATTAAAAAAGTATAAACAGTTTTCAAAAATTGTAACGGTCAATTTTGAAAATGTATGTTGCCTAGCATACGAAACGTCAAGTCTATATACAATGCGTTGGTTTACTATGTTTATCTCCGCTGTTTGTGTTTTATTTCTAATCAAGCTACGATGGCCTAACAACAAGAGTTTATAAGAGGTCAACCTCTTGGATCTCAATTCCTACAGTAGGGAACTTTGAACTCGAAACTTTAACCAATGGTGGGGAGGTTCGACACAAAATTTGCGTTTCGGATCAAAGTATTATTAGTATTTCACACCAAAATGGTAAAATTTGATGCCCTGTTTCAGACCAAAACGGCTAAAAAATCATACCCTTTGGGGCCGCACATACCTATATAGCCCATATGAGGGAGTACCCACCAGGGGGATTTGGTCTCGGCGACGCTTTTGGTCCTGGCCAAGTGTAGAAGTCAACATGTGAAGCAACGTTTTTTCCAAAAGGGAGATTTCAACCAATACGGCAACCGCCCGGCATATCCCCCAACGGGCTCCGTTCACGGGTGGACCCGGTTTCAGTTAGAGTCACCCAGTATGGCGCAGTGTAAATATCCGCGAGCCATGAATCCAAAACATCGTACCCTGTCAACACGCTACTTGGTGAAGAGCAGGTCAAAAGGGAAATAGGTGACATCGATCGTAAGGGGGAAGTTTACGGGAAAATGGAACATAAAGGAGAGTGTTAATGAAGGGTGATAGTAACGGTTAACGGTATTTTCAATTTGCCAGTAATGTACACAAATACAATACCAGGTATGCATCGAAACGAAACCTTTACGTAAAGAAAGTGCGAACTAATACGGGAAAACAAACAATCGGATATGCGGCGTGTATTATCTGGGACAAAGTTCCCTTAAATCTTAAAGAACTAAACATATACCAATTCTCAAAACAACTAAAACCTTATCTACTGTCAGAACAGCATAACTAAACGCAACCTAAGCATATACTCTTTCATTCCTATTATATTGTACACTTAAAACTGCTTCTTTAAAAATAGTTCCTATCTCACTTATTTACAACTTTTAAATCTGGAGAACTGGCTAGAAAATCCTAGGATTATTTCAGCTCCAGGCTTTACCAAGTACAAACAGAAATGTTATTTATTATTTTTTTTAAACTTTATCAGCGTATGTATGTACAAGGCAAATAAAGGTGTTTTGTTGTTGTTGTTAAGTATTCTGGCGACTGACGTTTACTTTTTAGGCTGTCTGACCGTTAACTCAACTTAAAGGTCTTTCAGAAGTCACTATTTCGTTCCTCGTTCTTTTGTAATTTTGCTTGCATTTTTCCCATCACTGCCCTTTATTTCTTTTGCAACTCTCCTCATTCAACATGGTCGTGTTTAAACATGTTCCAAAATTCTACATTTTTACACCTCGTCCTCGACAACCGCTTAGACAATTTTAATTTTGACCGTATTTAAAACAAGTTTGCACCGTAGGCTTGACGTCAGCAGGCCGCATATAAACATAGAGAGCTTCTGTTCTCAGTAATAAAAAGATTACCTAGCTCGTATCCAGTTTGATAGGAACAGATCAATGAATTGACTCAGAATTACAGAGAAAAACAAGACAGTGACATGTGCAGTATGTAAAGATCTGCCGTATCAAGCTCGGTTGTGAATTTTAGATTTCCCCTCTCTCCAGAAAATACAAGGAAATGGAACGAATGTGGGATTGTGGCATCGTAAGCTGGAAATGACAAATTACATTGCAATTTTCGGTCTTTTCATGGCCCCAAAAGAAACTTTTGTTGAACTGATCTGCTTCAACCAAAATAATTATATAACGTTTCTCTCATAGCCGTGCCAAGATGGCGTGCCACGCGAGTGGCCTTGCTACTGTCATTCTGGTTCCTCGTGGCTTCTACTACTTTCAAAGACTCGGTTAACCCGCCTAGTGTTGAAGCATGCTCATCTGTTCAGCAACTGCTTTTTTGTCGCACAGCAGCTTCTCAGCGCCGTATATTTTGTCTGCGTCGAGTCCTTCGACGTGAACAAGCAAACTGGACGAAACATGGTTACATCTGTTACTCGCTGCCTGACTTCCACCACAGCATAGATTTGACTATTCACATGGACATCTCCCCTAATCCTGGTCCGGGTCGCTTAAAAGATTGTTTGCATGTTCTTTATCTAAATGCTCGAAGCCTGAAAGCATCTGTTCCACTGGCAGGCGATGACACACCTACAACTAAAATATGCAAAATCACAATGCTACAGCAGCTCGTTTATAGTGGTGATTTTGACATCGTGTGTATTTGTGAAACTTGGCTGAATCAAACGGTCTTTGACAGCGAGATTCTTCCGGACTATTCCATCTTTCGGAGAGATAGAAAAGACCGCATTGGAGGCGGCGTTCTCGTTGCTGTGAAAGCAAATATTAGAGCTTTGAGGCGTAAAGACCGGGAGAGGGAGGACGTCGAGCTAATTGTACTCGAGCTCAAAAACGATCATGGCAAACTGGTGCTTCTGTACTGTTTTTACCATCCTGGCACTGCGCCTGAGCCTCTTATTGAACTGAACTCCTCGCTTCTTGAAACCTGCGAGAATAGCTGTAATATAGTGGTTGGTGACTTTAATCTTCCGGAACTTGACTGGTCGGAGGACTGCACTGCTCCAGTAAATACTGGATTGAGGTTTGATCATAATGTATTTTGCGATCAACTGATGGGTGACAATTTCTTTCAGCAATTTATACCTGGACCAACTCATATAGCGGGAAACAAACTTGACCTATTACTCTGTAATTGCCCGGAGGTCAATCAATACACTTAAGGATCCACAAATTAATAATAACATCGTGAATGACCCATCACGTATACCCAACATTATAAATACGTATTTCTCATCTGTTGGTAATAATTTAGCAACTAAAATGCCTCAAGCTAAGCATTCTATATGGATTATCTCATAACCTCCAAATCACCAGATACCTCATTCTTCTATAAGCCTGTTATTTCACATGAAGTGAAACTTGAAATTTTATCCATCCCGAATAATAAATCGCATGGCCTTTACTCTTGTCCTACACAACTTCTTAAGTGCTCTTGTGATATAATATCTCCTGTCCTCGCAAATTTTCTTAATAAGTCCGTCAGTCTTGGTGCATATCCTTCTAAACTGAAAATGTCCAAAATTTTACCAATCTACAAAGCTGATGATGAAACTGAAGCCTGCAATTATAGACCAATTTCATTACTGTCAAACTTCAATAGAATTTTTGAAAAAATTATGTACAATAGAATGAAGATTTTTATAGAAAAACATCAACTACTAAGTTTATCCCAATATGGTTTTCGTCAAGCACACTCAACTGAACATGCTATACTTGACATATGGTAGAAACCATCCGTACCAATATGGATAAAAGACGATTTTCTTGTGGGGTGTTCATTGACCTTAAGAAAGCTTTTGATACTGTAGACCATAAAATATTACTTGATAACCTTAATTTTTACGGTTTTCGAGGAATCATTAATGAGTGGTTTTCCTCTTATTTAACAAATCGTATTCAAACAACTGAGATTAACTCTTACATTTCGGATAAAGAAGTGGTTACTTGTGGTGTACCCCAAGGATCCGTTTTAGGGCCGCTCCTCTTTTTGTCACATGTTAACGATATTCAACATTGCTCCAGAAAACTTAAATTTTTCCTTTTTGCAGATGATACTAATCTCCTTTACTCCCACGAAAATCTCAGAACATTAGAATTAATTGTAAATGCTGAATTGGACAATTTATTTAATTGGCTAACCTCAAATAAACTTACACTTAACATAAAGAAAACAAACTTTATTGTTTTTCGCCCACACCAAAGAAAACTTAATTACCGACCCCAGATTAATATTTTTGACAGTGAAGAAAATAAGAATGTACGTCTTGAACAAAAGAACTGTATTAAATTTCTTGGGTTATTAATTGATGAAAATTTAAGTTGGAAAAACCATATTCATGCCCTCACAACAAAAATAAGCAAAACTGTTGGTTTAATTGCGAAATTAAGACATATTGTTCCTAATCGAGCCCTTCTTGATATTTATAAGACTCTAATTGCTCCCTATATAACGTATGGACTAACTTCTTGGGGAAATGCATCTAAGACCTTGTTAAATAAAGTCCTTGTCCTTCAAAAACGTGCACTCCGTCTTATTCACTTTGCTCAACCAAGGGAGCATGCAATACCCCTCTTCTTGAAAGGAAAACTTCTACCGCTCCAATTCCTATATTATGACAAAAATTGCTAATTTAATGTACAATATCAGTACTAATTCTGCACCGACTAATATTTCAAATTTATTCTCTAAAATTGCCAGTATTCATTCTTACAGCACACGCTCATCAACATCTGAGCATTTTTTACTAAACAATCCGCACTTAATGTTCAAATTAAGGCCTTTTCACGTGTTGGTGTTAAAATCTGGAATGGGATACCAACTAGACTAAAAAACTTATCCAAAAACTCTTTTAAAAAACTATAAGAACAAAACTAATTGAAATACTAGAATCTGAAAACTCATATGTCGAGATAGATACCTTAATTAACATGATGAAATATTAAATTTCCGACTGGAGTCAAGTTTTAGTCTCTAGATTTCCCCTTTAGATTTTACCTAGACAGTAATATTTACATGTTGTTAAGCGATTTTTGATTCTGTTTAACGTAATCGTAAGACGAATAAGTAATAATATTAATAATAATATTAATATTTATAATAGTAATATTTAAGGACTGGTCCGCCTCGATTAGCTGTAAAGCTATTTGCGGCCCAGTCCACCAAGAATTATCCACTTGAAAAAGAGTTGAAATAAACTTGAACTTGAACTTAAACTTGAGGTCATCGAGGACGTCCTGGTATATCATCCACGAGAGGATAAGTTTCCCTCCGATCACTATATATGTCGTCGAATTTAAGATCCGATACAAATTCAAACGTACAAGGGGCGTTAAGCGCTCTGTGTTCCACTACAAGAATGGCAACTTTAACGACTTGAGGGATTCCCTTGCAAACGTCCCATTCAGTCTAGCTGCCTCCGTAGATATTGATGAGCATTGGGCCAATTGGAAGGATTTGTTTATTGTCAGCTGTCAAAGACCATATCCCGATAAAAATTGTGCGTGATAAAAACTCTCCACCTTGGATAGACACCGAAGTGCGCCGCCTGATCCGGAAAAAGTACGCTGCGTTAAAGCAATACAGGAAAAGTAAAACGCCCGAGCGTAAACAAAAGCTTCGGACGCTAAGTCAGCAAACCAAGTTACTCATACGAGCAAAACATTGACAGTATTTGGCTAAGATCGAGTCTAGTTTTAAAGACAATCCAAAGCTGTTTTGGAGTTACCACAAAGCTTTCCTGGGCAACAGGTCTGGTGTGCAGACTATAATTTCCTATAAGGGCGATACAGCTGAAAAACCAGCTGACAAAGCCGAGCTTTTGAACAAGTATTTTTCCAGCGTCTATCGACCTGCCTCAGATGTAAACATTGCTCAAATTTGCATTTCCCATCTGCAACTCTCGGACGTCGAGGTGTCTGTTGATGAAGTGCGTTCACCTGAAAAGCCTCGAAAGTAAGTGGCCCCGATGGAATTCCAGCTCGCCTTCTCTAAGAATGTTGTGATCAAATCGCACCAAGTCTTTGCGCTTTTTTCAATCAGTCGCTTGGTAGCGCCAAACTCCCAAGCGAATGGAAATCTGCGGCAAGATTTCCGCACAGCCCGCATTCAATCTTTGTTCTAAGAAAACAATAGCGGTAACAATGGTAAGCCTTTGGGACTTCTGCTCTTTGTTTATTGAGTTCTTTATTTTGTTTCGAAGTCTTTTTGGAAACAAGAAACTTTTGGCGCATTTTTCCTTCCAAAGCCCTAATTTCAAGTAAATCTCTTGCTAGGTTTTTTCCGGAGTTTTAAAGTAATTCAGTTTTGCTGTACATTGTAGGTGATTCTAATAAATCTTAGCGGCAGGGTTAGCGGTTAAATCGCTGTATGGCTAGCGTCAATCTGTTGTATTTGCTGACAAAATGTTTCAAAATGAAATAATTTTCCTAGCTGGTGTAGCTTGTTCTTTTCTATCCTTGACGAAATTTTGCTGGAGCTCATGACTTAAGTTTCTTTTGAGGAAAATGTAAATTTTCCCTTTCTTGCGCGCATCACGAAAAGCAGATCACGAAGGGAGCATAGACTGTTTACTGGTGCGTTTGGAACCCTCTTCCTCGTCTTTGCTGACTTCGTACAGGTCAGCGATATGCATGAGAGTTTTTCCAAAGTGTTCTTTGCCGTTCCTGTTCAACATAAACCTCGCTTTACTCCTCACCCTGTATTTTCAATGCCCCATGTATGGGCACCAGTGTCTGGTTCTGAGACGTTTAAGCTGTGGTTGGCATGGCTTGTTCTTCAAGTGAGGTTTCTTACACTGCTTGAGTTGTGGTAAACTTGTGCACCCAAGTGTATGTTGGGGCCAATTGATACTTTTTGATGAAAAGCTTGCTACCATAAAACCATGATTTATGGCGCATTGATGCCATTGCATCGCAACCACTCTTCGAGTATCGCCAGCCATACCCTTCTTGCGATGAAGCTCTTGTCCATCTCAATGCGTTGCTGCACCCAGGTTGAGGACGTTTTATCGCATCAAGTAGATTTTATTATGAGCCAGTCGTGATCCTGAAGGATCTTCTTGAGAGCGATCAAGTTCATATGAGACATTTTCGCGCGACAAAACACGTCGTTTCGATATGCAGCAGAAGGGAAATAAATATTCCTAATTCGCTTTTTATATATGTAAATGGACCAATCAAAGCGTACAGGAAACGCGTTCTTTTGTGCAAAGAAGGTCTCTCGTGCATTTCTTTTGTGTATATTGTCATGAAGATTTTTTGTAGATGGATTGGTAAGATAAAACTTAGTTACTGACGAGTACCTTGCAACTGGTTTGTGTAACGCAGTGGTAAGGTGACGGACTGGTAACAGAAAACCGAGCGTAGGGCGATGGATCAAAGCCCAGTAGAGCAGTCAAATAAATTAAAAGAGATGGAGGAAAAAAGGGGGCCTTGGAGTGGAAAAATAGTGGGGAAAAGAGTCGGGGGAAAAGGATGAATGTGGGAGAGAAAATGAGAGAGAAATGACACGGTTAATTGAATCCTCTTTTATTGCTACAGTAAGTAATAATTAGCAATGTATATATGCGAAACCCTTGGGAAAAAGTCATTGTCTTAAAAAACAATGAAGCGCATACATAATTAATGAGATAGAATGTATAATTAATGTATGGCGCCATATGGAAAATTTTCCACCGATTGTTAGCAAAGTCCTTGAATGCTGTGTTTTCAATCGCCTTTATGAACACCTGAAGCGCTTGACAACTGACCTTCAGCACGGATATTTGAAAAATCGATCATGTGTGACCCAGTGACTCTCGGTTCTCCATGATGTAGGGCTTAATCTAGATAAGATGTGATCTACTTAGATTTCGCAAAGGCATTTGACAGTGTGGATCACAACATTCTGCTTGCTAAACTGATCGCTTACGGGATCTCTGGCAATTTGCTATCATGGCTTACTAATTATCTTTCTGACCGTTTTCAACGAGTAGTTCTTGAAGGTGCTTCGTCACAATGGGCCCCTGTCACCTCTGGAGTGCCCCAAGGGAGTCTCCTGGGTCCGCTCATCTTTGTTATTTTTATTAACGATCTACCTGACGCTGCAAATGGTGAAGTAAATACCGCGCTCTACGCTGTCAAGTGCGTTCACGACTGCGAAGTTATGCAGACTACCCTTTCAAATATGGATGAATGGACGCGATATAACAACATCCAATTTAACACCTCTAAATGTAAAGTCCTGACAGTCACACCCAAGAAACAACCCGTACATTACAATTACACCCTTAACAACGTGCAACTCACTCGTGTGGCTGAAGAGAATGACCTAGGAATCATCGTCACTAGGACTCTTTCATGGGTCAAGCATATTAATGCTATCGTGTCGAAAGCGAATAAGCTACTTGGTCTTGTAAAGCGTACTTCCCCACTATTGTTAAACGTGGCAGTCAGACGGATATTATATTTGTCCCTTGTTAAATCGTAACTTTGCTATGGAACGCAAGTGTGGTCGCCAAGATTGAGCGCGTGCAGAGAAGAGCCACTACATGGATACTGCGGTCTCGCATTGGAGAAATGTCTTATAAGGAAAGACTTATTAGACTGGACTTGCTGCCACTAGTATGTGATGGAGGGCTTAAAGATATAACATTTTTCTATAAATGCTTGTATGGACAAATAGATCTAAATGTACACGGCTTCGTTTCTTTTGTAACTCATGGTCGTACTAGGCTCAGTAATTCCTTCAACTTAAAAACCCCTATTTGTAAAACCTCTGCATTTCAAGCTTCATATTTTAATAGGATTGTAAAGTTATGTAAATCTGTGCCTGATAGTAGCTTCTCCAGTATCGATGTTTTTAATAACTTTTTAAAACAAACTCTGACGAGCCTTTTGTGTACAACATTTGACGTGGAATGCCCGTGCACTTGGTCTCTTGTGAGATCGTGCGCTTGCCACCGCTCATAGTTCACATGCTGATATTATTTTTGTAAGTTTTTACATTTTTTAATTGTGATTTTCTATATGGGCGGCACCTCGCTGGGGTCCCTTGGTCTCGTTCGTGCTCGTCCATTTGGGTGTTTTATCTTTTCTTTTGCTTATTTTCCTTTAATAGATTATTTATGTACTATAATTGAAACCCAATAAAGTTATTAAATAAAATAAAATAAAATAAAAATAGCAGACTACCAAACGATTCCACCCCCCTTCACTGGTGCCATGCAGTGTTTTCATAGTTTCTGAAGTCGAGAATTTATTCGTTATATAGATGTGTACTCGAACGACCGTATGACGAAATTATCAAGCTTTATAAAACTGACAACTGAAGTAAATTAAAAGGTATAGAAAATCATTAGTAAATAAGGGGCCTTTAAATACTCGGGAAACATATGGCCTTGGTTTGTGTCTTTTTTGTTCTTAACGCATAATTTAAAAGAACTTAATGCAAACATAATACTGTTCCTCCGGTGGATTCATTTTTCTGTTACGGACGGTCTATTACCTCAGGGGGATGTCCCGTATTTATTGTGAGGTATCAAATCAAATGTTTTTCTTGATTGGGACCATGACTGGAGGACTAACTGTGAAATGGCGTAAGGGTATATTCGCCAGGGGGTAGTTGGAAAAACGAAATGCTTTCCCAGCTGTTGCATGCAGCCAAGAGATTTCAAAATTTCGCTGAGAGTTGGCACACTGATGACGCTGAACTCAAATGTTTTATACGATTTTAAATAAGCTTTTATCAGTTTCTCGAACGCCTGAAAATCTACCGATCGTCGTTAAATAAAATAGGGAGATTTGAGAGATTAAGCATGACGTTACGTCAAATGGCAAACGGCAAAAATGAAACTTTTGCCGTCTGTCTTCAGCTGTCTGTACAGTAGAGTGAAAATATTTTTATTTGCGTTAAATAGTAGGAGACATTTGTCCATTTTTGTGTGATTTATTTAAGGATTACAAGAAGAGAATAAAAAATCAGAGGTACTCTTTGCCGTTTGCTGTCTGCCGTAAACGTCATGCTTAAACTCTCTAATGACTTCAGTACCTTGTCATTCACTGATAAGCCAAACAATTACGCTGGCGCATGCGGAAGTTAGTTTGGGGTGTATCTGATATTTACTTGACTGGTGAAATTGAGTAGTCTGAGTGTATACCCCGGAATATCTCCAACGTCTTTTCGCTCAGAGCTACTCTAATTACAACCTGAGAAACTCTGAGGGAAAACTGGCATTACCGAAACCGAGAACCAATTTACGGCATAACTTGCCCGATAGCTTAAAAAATGTCGGTTCTGTTGATCAATTTAAGCGAAATCTGAAGAAGGTATCCAACATATCGGATTCCCACACGGCAATCATGTAAAGCAGTTGTAAATAGTCTTAGTTTTTAACTTGTAAATACTCAACTGATGACTTTCCGTGTTTAACTTAAGTCTTACATACATACATAGATAGGCTAATAGTTTTCTTTTACGCATACGGGTGCTCAGCCGAGTTCGTAGTAAATGACGAGGTCTCCGTGAAGGCCAAGAAATACGGTAAACAGGGTACCCAAGCAACGACGACGCCAACGACAACAAAAACGGCATTTCAAAACATTGCAACTCTTTCGTAATTACTCCAAGTCATTCAACTTGCAAAGTGTGGGTGAACTATTCAGGATTTGGATTACTGTCACATTACTGTGAAGGGCGTTGAGGTAAGAAAAGGAAAGAAAACTTCACCGTCTTGGGCTCGCATTTCGAACGAAACCTTGAATTTGATCATTTGACGTTATTGTTTGCAGAGCACAGCAAAGAAGTACGTGTACCAGACATATGAAATGCACGTACAGAGCGACTGGTTTTGCACTATTGTTTTGTGCCTTTTTTGTTGCCTTTGCAGTAACCGTTGGTAAGCTCCGGCCCTATTTTCGTGCACATGAAGCTGTCGCAACTTCTTGTTGCTCATACCGTCTCCACAAGTTAATTGGGAATAGTCATGTTGCAAAACTTTTTGCAATCTGAAATGTGGTAATAATATGCGGGGATCTACTTCGCAATTAACTTTTCGTTAAGAAAAAGTTCAACACTTGTCTAGTTTTTAAACAGAATAGAAAGACAAAAGGATTCCACTTTTGTTGAGAACACTGTTTCCGGCTGTTTTAAATACTGTAATTTGTTGGTTAACAAGGAGAGAAGAAAGTCAATATTGCAAATTGAGACGTTGATATTTTACGAAATCAAGATTTCGGAACTTTTTAATTTAATAATTCTTTATTTGCGACATAAAATTTTCCGCCAGACTAAAACAAACGTGAATGAATGCGACAGATTGACGACGCATAGGTTCTTTGGCTTTTCAAATTATGTTTGACTTGTGCGTGTCTTTTCCATATAAAAGAATGGAGAGACTGTAAAATGTTGCGGTTTTTTAATTAAAAGTTTCTCAATTTATTAGTTTTAAACATAAACAAAAGAAATATTAAACAACAACGGAGAACAGAAAACCTAAAAAAATAACAAAGCTTGCGTTTACAGTAAACTATTCTCAATGAATAATCGAGAAGATTAAAGCAAACTCAAGGATCTTACATTTTTGTTAATCAAAAATCCTTTATTAAAATCCGGCTCTGTCATTTACAAGCTAACAAGTTTAAATGGAATTATTGGATAAAGATTAGTTTAGTTAGATAGCCGCGTTTGATTTTCGTGGGTAAAATCACGCATCACAGTAATTCTTTATTTGAATGAGTTTCGTAAGGCACTTAGGCGATGGCAAAACAACTCCTTACAGTTTTTCCGGAATTCAGCACTGAAAAACGAGTATACAAAAGCATTAGCGGTGCTATTAACAAGCATAAGATAGTAAGCTACAATGGTAACTTCTGTTGGTATTGCAATGTTCAGTGCATTTAGCATTAAATGCGTAGCGAAGGGAAGGGAACACACAACAAATATGGCGGTCAATAGCAAGACAATTAAGACAACTCCCCGTCGCTTCTTGTCCGTAGTCGGTCGGAACTTTCGGAAAAGTTTTGATCCTTGACTTCGTAACAAAGTGCGCACAACAGCAATATTAACACAGACAATAAAGATAATCGGAACAAGGAAAGTTGCTGAGAGTGTCATTATAAAAATAACGGTGATGTCCGTGCCTCGAATGTAATCGTACGCGCAAAATGGAATTATCCCTTTCCCACAAAACGGCCTTTCCAATCTTGTTATGAAGTAAAAATCCGGGATAGCGAAAATCAGAGAGTAATACCACGAAAATAAAACCATAAGAATTGTTCGACGAGTGTCAATAGAAAAATCAAACGGTTTTACTGTTGCGAGGTAGCGTTCCGCTGAGACACAGCAAATCAAACACGATGAGGTTGCTAATGTGGTCCATAGCAGCCCGGCAGACAACTTACATACGGGGATGGAGGTATATTTCGAGTCTATGCCTACAGCTTCGCTAACGTTGTACATGATACAGACAGACATATCCGCCACGCATAGGTTCTGAATCATCAATTTCATCGCGCCCATTTGATCACCGTTTCGCCTCATTCGTTGCAGAATAAAGATAACAAGAATGTTGCCCAAAATCGAGATGATGAGCAGCAACTTGCTAAAGACGACTTCCACCGGCGAATGCCAAGACTCCGGCGGAATAATACACTGGCAGAACTGTTGATATACATTTCTGTCGTCTTCGGATTCAGGGAAACTTGAGATGGCGCAGTTGAAGGGAGCTTCTACTGGATTCAACAGTGACGAGTTCATCTTCAAGGTTTGTTTCGCAAGTACAAAAAGAGAGTATTGTTTGTTTACATCTACAGCTACAGGACGTGATCGTTATATAATCCAGCGGCCACTTTTGTCCTTTCGTCTCTGTCCTTGAATACAAGTATCAGCAATGTTATAAAGAATAAAAACCAGTCCAAACCACTTGATCGATTTGTACAATGAAAAGTCGTTTGGCAATGACTGATCACCAAGGGGCTGTGCTTTAATTTGCCTATCAATAAACCTTTTGTTGAACAAAAAAATTCCTGACGCATAAATTCAGCCTCCAAGGAATTCGTTTTATTTTCCATAACTGACGTCTAAATTCATGAATACAGAACTATTAGTTGACAGTATTTCACTCACGGAGAACGCAAACATTTTGATTTGAAAGTGCAGATTTTGTTCTCAATTAAATAGCGTTAACTATGCTAAACTCAATATGCCTAACAACAATAAGGCAATGATTTGATTCGCTCAGTGTTATTAGGGCCCAATTTAACTTGAGTTTGTTTGTTTTTGTAATCCTGGAGAGCACGTTTGACAGCCTTATTAGAATTCAGAACGCGTTTCAAGCCAAATAACGTAAAAACAGCGGAAGATCGCTTTGAGAATAAACAATCAATAATACTCTATTACAAGGAACATAAATTTTAATCTAGTCCAATCAATTTTTCTTTACATGTACATTTATTGAAATAAAATATTTTACGATAACAAAGGCGGTAAACACACTTTTGATGTGTAATGTTTGACGCTCAACGACATCACAGCGGAGCGTTAAATAGTTACCACGCCTCCAAGTTAGGAGAGCCCCGCTTTTCATCAGCTATGTTGTCATCTAAATCGTCCAGTCCCTCCAAGGCCGCGCGCAACTCCGCCTCTAAATCGAGGTTCATGTCCAGCCCTTCAGTGAAGTCAGGGGTGCTGATAATGTCAGGTGACCCAGGGGGGTGGGGAGGATCCGTCACCTCTTCTTGTTGTTGCACTTTGTCATCTGATTCGTTCAACGTTGCCTCATTCACAATCTCGTCTTGTTTCTTGTCAAAGTCATCCTCTCCGTTTCCCGGTTTTTCAGAGCGTGTTACACCCTCGGCGTCTTCTGCAGTAGTTTCGGTTTGATCTTGTGGCGTTTTATTGATATCAGAGTCTGTAGATGGGGCCGGTTTGTCCTTGGCGGAGAGAGAATCTTCATCAAATGGCTGTGAGAACTCTGGTACCTCTTTATTCTGTTCAGTGACTGACGTTTCTACATTCTCCGTCGTCTCGACAGCCTTCTCTTCGTTCTTGTTTTCAAGGTCGCCGTTTTCTAGTTTCTGGTCCAATTCGTCCTCTTCGTTCTCTTCTTCCACTTCAGACAGATTCGCCACGGTGTTATCGCCCCCCTCCAGCTGACTCGCCCCATCAGCAACACTGGCTGAAGGTAAACTGCTTTTCTCTTCAGCCTCACTCACAGGATCAAGTCTAGGAGCACTGGGAACTACTTCGGTGATCATCAAAGGCTCAGGAGAGGGGGGAGGGGGGATAGAGCCACACGTGTCCATAGTGGGCGACGATGTTTGCACGGCCATGGAATAAGTTTCCATGTCGTCTCGTCTCGGATTAACAAGCGATGAATCAGACAAGACTTGCTGCACGGGTAAATCTTTTGAATCCCTGGGGGAGCTGATGCGGGGAGGAGTACTCTTGGGTCTTTGCAGGGCCCTCTCTACTAACGCTTGAACAGTCAATGAGCGAGGCACGCTTTCTGCCGGCGGTTGTCTGAGAGGCCTGGGGGCTCTCCGAGATGGTGTTTCTAAGAACTGAATTGGAGTCCTTGAGCGGGGTGGTCGCCATGCCGGGGCGATATAAGCTCGTGTGTCTGCTGTTAAAAGAGATTCTTGGGTAATGTTAGTTTTGCCTAACATTTTCTGACCAGCGATGTGCATTGCATGTCTTCCATAGAGATCTCCGTGAAATTCGGCCAGTATGTCCTGTGGGATATATGTTTTACTGCCAGGGCTCGGACTGCGAACTGAACGTGGCATTTCATCTCCATTCTCGATAATGTTTACTATCATTTTCTCCCGGGGCCATTCCTCTATGTCCTTTCTCTTTAATAACGGCGTCAGATTCGGATCAGTCAGAACATCTTCTGTTAAAAACACCGGCTCTACTTGTATCTCGTCTCCCTCTCCATCAGGGCTCCCGAGGGCTTCCCGGGTGGGGGCGGGTTCGTCTTGATCGTAGACGCTGCTGAGTGTTTCCCAGCGTCTCATGTGCCGGGAAGTGAAGGAGGTGCTGTGCTCTCTGGTGTAGGGTGTGCGGCTGTACTGCCCGTATCTCTCGGGGCTGATAGGGGTGGGAGCTGGTGCACGTACTGGAGTTGGAGAATACCTACAATAAAAAGAACATTACAAGTCAGTCTGGAAACTGAGGGAGGGGTATTTAGCGACGGGGAATTACAATTTGCCTTAAGTACCTCCCTGCCACTAACATCCTTGAATACCTCCACTCGCCCAATCCCCCTAAGAGAGGTACCGGTATGTGCTTTTCTGAACTCATCTTATAAACCCATTTTTTAAACTCACCATTCTCTATTAACAAACACAAGAAAAAACATTCTGCGCTTTACCAGGCGCGGTAAAATTGCCTCTTAATTTTCCTATTTAGCTTTTTTTTTAAACGAAAACTTTGAAAAACGTTTCCTACATTTCAACTGGCCTTTCAAACTACAAGGACTGTTGAAAGACAGAGCTCATTGCTAAATGAGTCAAACGCAAGTAATTTCACTCTTTTTAGCCTTCTCCAAACTCCACAAAATATGAAAGTTTACAAGACAAAATTCAACAAAGCAAAAGCTCCAAATGATTTCCTGTGCTCCAAGCGAGTTACAACAAAGACTATGCTAAAGTATTATCAGTTACGTTTTGGAGTGACCCTCACCTTAGCGCTGAAGTTATGTGACCTCTCACCGGCCAATACCCATTCGTTTGATCATCATTTGGCGAAGCAAGTTCACTTGTAGGTAAAGCTACTTCCAGAGAACTGTGATCTAGAACACAGAGTTGGGATCCCTGAGCTGTTCCCTCCTCAGCTCGTGTCCCTGTGGGTGATGGAGTGACTGAAACCACATCAACTGGTTCCATGGCCACACCTAAATCCATGTTACGAGGGATCGAGTTCATGCAGTGGTGTACTTTAACTCTGTTTCCATGCTGCGAAGGTACACCAACGGAGGAAAGCGGCAGCAAAACACGGCCTTGCCTCGCTGCTAGTTTCTCACTTGCTGCTTTAACAATGTTTGGTTCTGGTTTTGACTCTTGCGTCGAGGTACCTAACTGACCCTCCCCTCCCTCCTCATCATTGATTTGTTCCTCCACAGGAGTGAAGTGGGAGTTGATATCGATGTCAAGGAGCATGCGCGAGTTTTCATCATGTATTGTTTGCTCCAGGCTCTTCTCTGGTGTATCTGTAGGTTTTAGTTGTTTCTTTTGATCAGTTCTCACCGATTTAGCACCACTCTCCCCTGATCTTGGACTGGACTGTTGCTTAGGATGAGCTTCTAAACCCAACGGCAATTCGTTATCAACTGCTACTTTGCTGAAAGTTGAAAGGAAAACAAAACGTTGATTAAAAGAAGAGAAACAAAGGACGGCAACTTGAAAGGGGGCAGTATTAACTCTAAAATTTACATTAAAAAAAGAAAAAGGTGTCATTAGGGCCATTTACACGGGAGAAAATAAGACGCGTCTTATCTAAGACGCGACTTACAATGGACTGTACCGTTTATACCTTCGCGTCCCACATAAGAGGCGAAGATCTCGTATAAATGGTTCGCGTCTTATTTTTGATACAGACTCGCTTACATGTAATGTTGCCATTAACAACAGTCCAAGATGGAAAAAATTGAAAAATTAAGGTGGCTCTGAACCCCATATACAGATTTCTTTGCAGAAAGATGAATCTTTATGTGCAAATTGCAATTCAATAATAAACATTGGGGGTCACCGGACTCGTTTTTGAGTTATAGACACATAAAGTCCAAATCTAGGGTGTTTCTAAGAGGCTGTAATGATGCTATGGTAACCTTAAATGTCAAAAAATTGATTGCATATTGTTGAGAAATAATTGGGAAATTTTTGATACCATGTTCAAGAAAACAAACAAAAAATTGTGGGAGTATCGATCCATCAAAGAGTTGGTGTTTTAAATTAACGAAACCATTTTGAGCCCCCTAAATAAACCTTTATGAACCTCATGAACTTTGTTGCAATTCACATGAGACTTTGTTTCTGCTGTTTGGCTTATTTTGTCTGTCTCTGTCCTGAGAATCACCTAAATATTGTTACCAGTTTTCTCTGACACTGTCCATCGAGGAATGGGTTAAAAAATGATTGTTTTTCATTCTCACTTGAGCTCTTTCTTAGCTTAATCCCTTGTCAGTTTTCTACATATACCTCATAATTATGCAGACAAATGTGTCAAATAATGATAAACAGACGACATTGCAGACAAACATTTAGTGTCCTTATGTGATGTAGAATGACGTGAAATGATATGCAATGCCAAATGATTCACTATTTTAAAGATGGCAGGCAATACCTTGGCTTGAGGTTTTGAAGGATTCCAGCAATAACTGATTTGGGAAAGTCACCATAATCTTCCAGCCTAGGCATATACGAGTCACAGAAGAGAAAACTGAGTGATTATGATGCTAAAATCAGTTTATTAATTGTGAAAAATAACACCATTCAAACTATATCAAGACTTCTTCGGTTGGCATAATGCACATGTCATCGGCCTCCCCGTGGGGTTGATCCCTGGGCCAACCAGGGGAGACATGTGGGGAATACAAAGAGATGAATGGGATTCTTTGCTGAGGGTAGGGAAAATCTCGGCATTGTTTTATGATCAAAGATTAGGGGGTGGGGAAATTCACAAGTTTTTAAAGGATGTCCGAAAAATCACAAGGTTAGCAGACCAGTTGGTGACAAAGAAGAGTTAACTACTTTTGGGGGATAAGAGAGCGCTCAGCGGAAGAAACCTATGAGAATAGCAATGACGAGCTGGCATCAGGCCATTACACTTTGGCAATCTTATTTCAAGCTGCTCTTTTATGCATTTAGCTGCTGTGTGTATGCAAGGCAAATCACACGACCTTGAGTACAATTTGTGACTACCGATAATACACGTAAGTATGAGTGATTGTGCAATCTGAGAACATTCAAAATCATGAGTATACCTACCGGAATTAATCTTGAATTGTAGGAGGAGGTTGTGCAGTTTTTTATTTATAGCGTATTCAACAAAATTACAAATTTCACTTAAGAGTCATGCAATTTTTTTTTATTATACATGTAGTATATTCAACAAAATGAAATTAAAGTTGCTTTGTTCTTGTTTGTACTTGACACAGTACAATCTACTGGTAAAAATTATTATCTTTAATAGCAGTTATCTTTAAGAGATCAAGAGTGCAAGGCCTGCAAAATTACAAGTATATGTTTGAAAAACCATTTCTCAGCCTTTTGAATAAGTGAATTAAATAAAAGCTATTAAGTCCTTACCCATAACTGGCAAGGTCCAGGTGTTGGACATGTACTCGTCGATATGAGCTTGCTCTACTTGGACTGTATGGTAGACCTACAGTGGGAGATCTGCGGGGTTCTGGACGTTTCTAGTTTGAAAAAAAGACTAAATTATTAAAAATCTAAGTCAGACGTTTCAAACTCATAACTGTTAAAGCTAAACAAAGCAGAGGCAGTTTTTAGTCAAGGTCAACTGTTCACAAGTTAAGGGTGACTATTGAGAAAACTTTAACTATTGCAATTGTATTGCAATTTAGGTCACATGCATATTGTGATAGTATTGCGGTAGTGGAGGTACTATGGCAATAGTATTGAGATAGCAATCATCATACCACAAGGTAGCAAGGCTGCTAATGCTTGGGCTCTATCTTTGCTTTGGTAGATTTAAGGGGCAATGCCCGCTACCTTGTGGCCTTAGTGCCCTTTGAGTGGCTTCAGCTTACTTGATCACATTAATTTGTGAAGTATCCTTGTCACTCCAGCCACATCCCACAGCTTTACGTTTTCATTAAATGCTGAATGGATGTTGAAGCAAAGTTTAAACAACTTTAAACTCATTCCACATTGATTCAACTTGCATTCAACATGTTTCAACATGGTTGAAAGGGGGTGGCAAACGGTTTTGACTTTGCTGTTCAACAAAATCGAAAGGATGTTAAAGCAAAATTAATGTTGAAGCTGTTTGCCTGGGTCTTTATACTTTAAGAAATAACTATGAAGTAGTGGTGAATACACTGGTACTGTGGAAGACAGTGCAGTGGAATTTAATCAAAGTCATTGAGAAACCATGAAATTTTTAACAGACACAACAGTACTGTTGTTAGTGTTCTAGTACATTCATGAAAACTGGAACACTGCACACTGTTATTGTGACCTTGAGAATCAAAGATGGGTAAAAAAGGTGTCTATTTTCTAAAAGAAGTATAGAAACTATCAAAACTATCGAAACTATCGATAGTTCGCTACACTATCACGATTGTTACATGGATGTTTCATTTTCACTATTGATCCATTGCTATCACAGTGTTAATATCATGATTAATTGATAGTTTGATGTACTGCTAGAGCCTTATCACAAGTTAATAGTATGTACATTTCCTCATAGTTTATGCAAAAGTTAATTACTTAGAGCAAAATCTCATGTCATTTTCTCAAAGAGAGAGCGAACCTCGATAAGATTTAAGCAATATGTATTTCCAAGATGCAAATATGGAACGATTTGAAGAAATTGCCACAGTATTTTAAAATAATTTGCATATCCTGACCATCTTTGTTGAAAGATGCTTATTAAATCTTACAACTTTAGGAAACCAATAGAAAGTTAGAGTAATTACTTGGGCTGCGCGTGTCTCGCGCGGCGCCCGGGTCTAAAACTACCGATGGTTCTTCTTTTTCTTTTTTTTTTGTGGGGCGGGCGAAAGACACGTGCGCGCGCGAAGTTGCGAGGGGAGCGCCAAAAATTAGAGACTACAGACAAAGGGAGTTTGACCTTTCACGGCCGAGTGATTCGGAAGTGTAAATCTCATATCAACAGCAAGAATGATGCCTGTTGACACGTATCGGAAAACGTTGATTCACCTTGTGTCTTTGAAGTCTGAACAACTAATATGTTAAGAGAAGTGTCTATACGAATGTTTGCAAGTTCAACAGCAAGAAGAGAGCTTTTAACATGACCAAAATTTAACTCCAGATGGACTGCCGTGTTCCACAATATCTCAATTTCTGGACTTTAATTTTTGAATGATAAGCGATTAGTTTTTACAAATGTACTAGCGTCACTTGAAACTGTCCAGAAACGTTCCTTTCTTGTGTTTCAAATGACCCTGGATTGACGTATTTGTAAACAGTTTCACTCTGCTAATTAATTTTCTACTCACATTTCACCGAGACTCCATTAATGTTTATGCGAAAAAATCCTACATCGTTCGATAAGCGTTTCCTTTCTCAAACAATTATCCATCGAAGCGAAAACAAGTGTGCTTAGTTTTTTTTGGAATCAATACACTATTTTTATCACCTTGCATAACGATAAACCTCTGTGGCCTAAAGGTCATTGTTCCTGCTTGTGACGCAGCTAACCCGCGTTCGATGTCTTTTAGTGGTATATATCACGGGCTTTATTTTTTCTGTTGCTCTTTTTCTTGTTCTTTTAGAAATATTTTTTACAAGTGTTATAATTATTGTTCTCAATGGTTGAGCTGTATTTTAGAGGAATATATGTTGATAGGGGTCTAAAGAAATAGACTCCAACACAAGCTAAACACAATGCGTCCGATGTAAGAAAGACAGACTTCCCTCTATTCTTTTGTTTAGCGCTAAGTTACGGATACAATACTGTTTTTTGCAAGCCCGAGTTTAGGCTAATTGTAGCCTCTTGTTTCTGATTATACTGATACTTACTGGTATTATTTTTTCCATTGCTGCAGGAATCATGTCTTCTGTGACATCTTTGAAGGTTACTCTCCGAGGGTCTTTCCTAATGGATCTAATTGAAACACAAGGATTAATCACCACATAGAATAAAATAATCTACATTCATATTATCAACCAAAATATGTAATGCACTTCAATATTTAGTATTTGAGAAATACGTGAAAATTCCTGGCTTAAGCAAGACCTAACATGTACAAGTCCCAACCAACCAAATGTAAACTCATGAGTTTGGTTTCTCTTACCCAGTGCTCTTTGCTTTCCGTTTTTTTCTCTGGAAAATGAAATGAAATATAATATTAGATATTAAGTAAACACTGAGTTGGTGCCATTTAATTTCCTCACTTCATATGTGATGTGCTGTCGATCCTGCAGTCTATAAGTTCAACAAATGTCAGAGAACACTACGTCGGCATGATGACAAACAGGATGGTGCAGAAGATGTGCTGGAAAGTCACGGGATTCATTTTTTTCTACCTCAGTAGACTAATGGTACAATGATGAACAATACATAAGAATCTACCACCTTTCTTTCTTTCACGAGATTCTTAAGTTCCCTGTGTATGACTAACTGTAGCTTGGTCATCCAACAGGTGTACTGAAGATTGTGGTTTTTATTCCTTCATTTTAAGTTAGCACCATTCTGAACATCCTTCTTACTATGTACTGTATACTTTCTTTCTTGTGGCATCTTTCTTACTATACTTAGTAAGACAACAAAACCACCATTTTTTCTGCAAGCCCAGCTAGACATTTTCAGTCTTGTGAAGGAAACCAAGACACTGAGAGGGCTATGCACAAAAAGTTGATGTAATAATAATAATTATTATTATATCAACTTTTTGTGTATAGCCCTCTCAGTGTCTTGGTTTCTGAGAGGGCTATGCACAAAAATTTGATATAATTATTATATCAACTTTTTGTGCATAGCCCTCTCAGATTATTGTAATATCCGTAAAATTTGGCTTAACTTTGGAGAGACCTTTCCTTTGGAAAGACCATTGATCACCTTCACAAACAGTTTATTGTAAACTTTAAGACTAATAATAATATAAACTGGATATTTAAATAATTCGTAAGTCAAGTTATGACCAATCTACGGGTAGTTGAATCACATGTACACCTCTGTAAACCCCAATACAAATCAACTGCTGCATTAACTTTTGATACAGAGTCCTGCTCAGCTAATTAGTATGCATAAACTTTTCATACGGATCTCTACTGATTAACATGACAAACACAATCTATAATTGTTTTATTTCACAAGTACAATGAAATATTCATGTGAGATCTGTATGGGTGTTACAGTGGCAAGCCATACAGATCTCACGCTCATATTTGATCTACTACTTAAATTGTTGGCACACATATGCCTGACTTACCCTGTTGCTTTGACACCAGATGAGGTATGCAGAAGCAATGTAAACATCCCTCCAATCCTGTAATAGCTCATCATTCTCATACAGCTCATGGACACCCACAAGAGATGCATGCCGCTTCTCAGAGCTAGCACTGCCTGGATCAGGGGGAGTTTGTACTTTCGTTTTCCATAACATTCTCTTCTGTTTATCTGTTAACACTGTCGGTGACACAGGGGATGGGCGAGGAACATGAGCAGTGGGAGTACATGAAGAAGGCAACCCCTGGCTGGTAGAGACAATTTTGCAGTTAATCAAAACTATAACAAAATTCTCGAACATGATTGGTTATCAATAGGACAGTGTATGTGTCATGCTTGTAATTGGACAGTGTAATAGCACAGTTTGTGCATCATGCCTGTGTAACTGAGCAGTATGATTTTGAAAATCAATTGTATGATTACAAACTGAATTGGACTCCACTCTGTCCTATAATTACCATTACTAAAATAATAATCATTATGTAAGGGTTTGATAGAAGAGGAAGGGAACAAAGAATGTACAGCTTAAGAACTTTTGTTATTTGTATGCAACTATGAAAACTTGTTATGTTGTTTTCATACCTTGGATCTGGTGATAATGATGGCAGTGACGTTGATCCCTGGTGATATCGCATTGACTGTGCAGACCTGTTATAGGGTGCACTATTGGCTCTTAGTTCTGTCTCTCCAAACATGTTGATAACCTTCAATGTTGGAAGAGAGCCTGAAACACAAGGAAAATGTACAACATAACTATAGATTATGTACTTTCTTTTTTTTATTTAAGGGTGTTCTGCAAAAAGGATGTAGATCACTTTTTTGCACTTAAAATCCAAACTATCTCTAAACTCACTCTACTGGAAATAGTGTCAGAAATGAAGTTCTGCACTTATTTTGCGATTAGAAAGATAGGATCCAAAGGATTAGCTTGACTTTTTCCAGAAACTCAAGAAACAGAAACAAAAGGATCTGACGAAGCTACTTCTTCATTCAGTTTTGTATCCTATTTAACCCATTGGCGTTCAGCCGTTTTTCGGAGTGATTTTCCACCTATAAACGATCCATAGCATTTCGCGACTCTTTATTTTAACTACTATGGAAAAGTGGTGCTGTCCTAACGCACTGGAGGCTCAATGTTTCTGAAAACGTCATTCTGACGTAGCTATTTTTCATACGTGGAGCTACAAGAATGGCCCAAGTTCAGTTTGCTTGCAATTTTTGCTAAGTTTACAGCCATTTTTAGCTCATTCATGCATGCACATGCGCAAGCAATGAATGAGTATCGTGAGGGTATGCTGTCGACGGAAGTCATGGACCGTAGACGGAAATTTGTGGATGGAAATTGTGGACCATAGACGGAAGTGAAAGTGTCCTCACCACCCCTCCCCGCTTCGGCTTAACAAAATCCAAATAAACTTTGATGTTGAGAAGCCGAAATATTCGTGCCCAGGGGACCCTAAAGGGAATTTTTTGCACACGCTTCCACGTGCAAGGTAGCATATCGAGGCGGCCATATTGGGAAAGGACCATACTGTATTACTGGTGAGTATACCTAAATCATTGCTTTATTATTCAAGAAGAAGTACCTTAATGCCACCAAGGACTCGCAAATTACCATTTGCAGCGAGCAAATTGTGGTTTCCAGTGAAAGTTCAACAGCCGCAGAGGAATTGAAACCAAAAGAGAAAGAACTTGAAGCCATCGATGGGAAAATATTAGCAATTGACGTAAACAAACTGTACATTTGCATTAATTACAAAGGCCATATTCAAAATAATGATGCTGCTGACAACTCAGAGTTTATGAAATGTTCTTCGTGCAGCCTAAGCATGCTCAAAGAGAGCATGTCTTCTACTGTATCTGCAAATATAGTTATTATGCAGGGTGCAGAATACATTGGCCGGTTTTATTGCTCTCATGCAGCTCTCAACGCCATGTTCGAGTCCATTTCAACAACGGATGGTTATAGTATCGTGGAGACCGATGTCAGGAAGCTCTCGTGTCAGATGATTGAGGAAACCCTTCTTTTGATAAAGGATATAACCTTTAAAGTTTGTAAACAAGATAAAACAATTGATTCTATGAAGGTAGCAGAAGTGGCGTCAAACACGGAATAAGAGGAAACTGATTAAAAGAAAAAAAATTGCTTATGAAGTTAAGCTTGGTAGTATAAGTTTTGTTTACGTTTAGTCACAGTAATCTGCTTGTTCATGTGGCGATGCATCCGATATGTTGAGAATGTACAGGTAATACATTTAAAAGTTCCTTTTGTTTGTTAGGTTATGTTTGGTGAGTGAATATCCACCTTGTGTTTATAGCATTAATTTTGTTCTTTAAAGCTCTCGTGTCAGATGATTGAAAAAAAAAAAACCCTTTCTTAGATAAAGAATGTGACCTACATACTTGTAAACAAGGTAACACAATTGAATCTAAGAAGGTGGAAGACATGGATGCAAACACTGAATAAGAAGAAACCTATAAAAACAAACAACTTTTCAGTTTTAGAAAACAACATGTAAGTCCAGTCTGAACTGACACTAGTTATGGGCAAAGTTTAAGTTTCTACTTTTGTTCAAAATTGTTCATGAAGTTAGTGGTAAATTTTGTTCTCGTTTAAAAACTACTGAAAGAAGACTGTTATTAGATACTGAACAGCAATCTGCTTATCCATCTTTACTCCATGTCATCTTGAGAACATTGAAAATTAAAAACGTTCTTTTTGTTCACATCCATATTTTATTTTTACAATAACTACGAAATTCTCGGGCGCTCATTAGCTAATTTTTATTGTCAATATGCGGACAGACACATGAATTTATGATGTAACAAGGGCCGAGAGCGGACAATTTGATGATTGTTATTGTAAAAAAACAAATTGACGGCAGTTTTTCATGCGTCTGTCCTGCTATTGACAATGAATTTTGTAATAACATTGTCAAAGTAGTCTCTGGATCCACTCTGCTATTGCCTCGTGGATCCACAGCTACTTTGACAATGTTGTGATGAAATTCATGATCAATAACAAGACAGATGCATAAAAAATGCGGTCATTTTGTTAAATTGAAAGTATTAAAAATTAATTACAGTAGAAGTAAATGATATAAACTTACAAATAGAGTAACAAAACTGAAGAGGACCCAGCTCAAACTGTCCCCATAGGGATTATACATAGATTTTTTTTCTGTGACTCTCAGCTGTTCTACAGGAACACAATTTAATGTAACTACTGATTATTTTATTGGACATCTAAATAGGTATAATTAAGTCTGCATACGAACCAAGAGGCCTATAAGGCCAGAGCTTATCACAGTATCCTTAGCATGAAGCAACTCCAAAAATTCCTACTCTCCCTCAGATGGAATGCTACTCCATTGCAGGGATACCTCCAGCATTAAATTTGCCAGTACTAATTTATACACTTGGGTAGAGAGAGGCACTGTGAAAGTAAGTAAAGTGCCCTCCCAAGAACACAATGTACTGCCCTGGTCAGGGCTTGAACCAGGACTGCTCAATCTGGAGTCAAACACACAAGCTATTAGGCCACCGCACCTCCCAATGTGTACAATTTCCATGCTTAATAATGCACAAATGAAATACAATGGTTGCTCTTTCTGTACAGTGTGGGGATTGGATTGACAACGAATGCACTCCAATGATCTCTGATTACTGCTAGCTTACCAAATATTCTGGATATGCAGTATTTCAACCCAAAGCAATGTAAATATTGCCCATTACATGAATTACTTTTTCAAAAATAAATCATTGCCCATTACATGAATGAGCTGGCTCTAAGAGCACTTTGATTCATCTTTAGTGGCTGCCTGATGAGCATCATTAAGCATGACAGTAGGTAAGAGTCCACTTTCTCAAAGAATCGAGCAAGGTGATTTACTTCATTGTCGAATTTGGCTTGTTACTCAACGAACTGGGAATTTGGCCGGTCGGACACTTAGTACCTTTGGGACTCGACTATTGATGAATTTCTTGAACTACTCCTGCATATTTTGGAATTTGTGAGCACTGAAGATGACCACAAGCACGAATTTTTGGCGGTAGGTCAGAGTGACTGTAGACTTAGTTTATATGCAAAAGAATTGGGGGAAGGAATGGGTGCTATCAAAAATTCTCATTATTTCCCAGCATGCAATATGGTCAAGATGTTGAAAATGGTGGGAAGGCCCAAATGCACTGGAACAAAAGGCTGTATCTACGCTCAGGAAAAGAATATGAACAAAAAAAGTCATTTCTAAGCTAGAACAAGGACTGACTTTTGTGATGAAGGTTGAAGTTTGGTTTTTCGACGATGATTTCTTTAAAAAACATAAAAGTGAAAAGGGGCATTTTTGTCACTTCTCCTTGAAGTTAAAAACGGTCAGTTTCGTTCTTGTCCAAACTCAAAAGGCCATATTTGGTAAAAAATCGCTATGTTTCTTGTGTTTATTGGATATGCAAATTTAAAGGACATTCCATTTCATGCTCACAACTGACAGTTAAGGCAATATTCGTGCGATTGAGAAAGTTGCTATGTTTTGAAGCAAGGGAGTCTTGCTTGGCCGGTTTTGGCCGGCATGGGCGCCGATCGGTTAATAAAAGCATATACACATGTAAACAGGTCAGGTTTGAAATAGGGTATCAAATTTTTGGTCAGGACAGCTCTGAAATAGGGTAGGGAAAATTGCAGATTTTGGTCAGGAAGCAGACGGCACACCCCCCTACCCAATTTTTCTGGGAGTACCTACCCTGGGGATGGTATGTCCTGATGATCAAACAGATTCTCCTAGTGTATAATAATTATTATGTTGTAGGTCAATATGAATTTAACCTAGGTCAAAATGAAATTCCTTTGTCTCCTAACCCTAGGTAATTATTCATGATTCAAGAATAACTAAGGTTAGGTGACAAACGAATTTCATTTTTGACCTACAACATATATGTTGTGGTTCAAGTTTATCCTTGGATTTATTTTTTTGCCCTTTGTTTTGGGTATGGAAATGTATGATATTAAACCAAGGATAAAATTGAACCATAACACATACAATAAGACACATCTGAAGTTCATGCAGTGAGGAGAATATTCATATTGGTCCCTGCGGGGCTTAAAGTGTTAAAAGGCAAACATCATGAGCATGCTAGCGGAATTCAAGTTTCAATTTGGAGAAAAATTCCCATACACATGCATTTCTACAGGTCTACAGGTACCCATCTTTTCTATCTAGTTTATTAGCTAGCTTAGTCTACTGCTCTTTGTAAAGTAGTCCGTCTCTGACCAAAAGCCATTTAAGCCCCTGGCTTTGGCCTAACTTATGATTACTTTGTATAGAATTTTGTGTGAAATAAACAACAATAATAAACAACACTAGCTGTTACGTATTTGAAAGCTTTTGGAGTTATTGTCGCTCGTTATCTCTAGAAAATGTGTGGTTACTCCGAGTATTTCTTTTTACATTGCACCTGCAGCCGTTGCATACATGTACATCCCTGACTTCAGGAGGCACCACAAGTTCATTCAGTCCGCAGCGATCAAAAGGAAGAGACAGGTTGCAGTCAGTCATAATTTTTGATGCTTCAACCCTCCAGTTAATCAAGTAACTAAGACTTAAACGCCGAAAATGTACCCCACACTTTCCCTATAGCTACACTTTTACGCTTTGACCACAACTCGGTACAAGTCCTACGCTTATAAAATTGTTGCGTCTGGAACGCTATGACATTATTAATTTATGGCGATCTCGCTTGCTTACCACCTTCATCTGGACTGCTTCTTTCTGTCGAATCCTCAAAATATTTTCGCTGTAGTGTTTCATGACTTTGGATACCATTTCTAAGCTTCACAGCATCTTTTACCCTCTGCAAGTTCGCTCTCCAACATTCAGGATGCTGGCAAAGAGCGCCACATGAACTTTCGCTTTTCATCGCCAAAGACAGCCACAACGGCACGTTTGCTATCTTGAGCGTGTAAATAACTTGAAAATAAGCACTGTTTTCCTGCCTAACTGCATCTTTCTAGAGAAGTCAACGACAAGAGACAAACTCGCTAAACAGAAGAGCTAACCTTTTGCTTATCTGTGATGTCACAAACCTTCCTAGCAACCGCACACGGGATTTGACCCGTTTCATTGCGGGTGTGCTATAGCTTTTGTACTACAGTAAATCGTCTTAAAGTAAAAACATTGAGAGCTTGAAAATTTTTTTACGACCTGAAAAAGTGAATGAAAGTAATTTTTAGGACATATATCTGTTGTAAGAACCATTTGTAGTTTCGGTCTTTATCGGGATCAATCGAGTGATCCCGCAAACGATCGGCAAACACCCTTTTGCCCAGATCTTGCGCATGATTTGTTGGTGACTGCACGTTCAAAGAGAGACAGCATGTTTTTGTCTTGAAAGGAAATTCGCTTAAGTTGCCTCTACTTCACACACCATGCAGCTTAGCCCAGTAGGAGAGGGCCACAAGCTTCTTGACGAAGGTGAGTCGACGGTGCACTTCGAAGCTCCAGATCTGAGCTGTCAAAATAAACCCCTAAGCTTATCATTCTCACTTTGACTATCACAAATTTGAGCCATTTAGTGAAAATACTCTTCAACGTACAGACAGATAGAAGGCCCTTAGGCTAGCTAGAAAGGTTGGGCTCGCATAGCTATAGAATCGTGTCATGTAACATATATGCCTTTCAAATATTTTGTCTGATGTTTACAGTCAGCTGAAATGAAAGCAAGGCTTCAAAATATGACATTCCCTGTCATTTGTCCCTCGATATATCTACAAAATCAATATATATACTATTATCCACTGTCAGTTGTGACATATGTAATAAATATAATCTTTATTTTTCTTTTTAGTTTAAAATTTATAAGCTTAAGTTTAATTAAATGAAAATTTTTAGTATGTACCGTCGCGAATTCCATATGTTTGGTCTTCCCTCAGTATATTCAACGAGAACACCACACTTTAACTGTAACATATTTTTTCTTCGGAGTTTAGTAACAACGTTTCACAAATTTTGTATTAGTTTAATGCTTTAAACATTTGTACACACAAAAATACGATTATTGATACAGGATTTACTTTGATGTTTCCTATAGCCTGTTGTTTCAGCAATTCGCCTTTTCTTCGATTTCCGTGAGCTTGCTGTACATGTAAGTTTAAGTTTACTGTTATAGCGATCTGATGTCACTCTAAAGTCCAAGTATCTGAAACAGCAGTTAAACTTATCTCAATCATCGCATTTATGTTGAACAGAGTACAACCTTCTTTGAGTTAAAAGTAAGCTTAATTTGTTTGCCAGTAGTTATCTCAAATTCCTGTTTACTTTTACTTTTCCAGTTTTTTTTAGCCACTTGAGAATCTGTGATTTCAAACCTAGTGCTATAGCTTCTTGAAGCTCACCAAAAATCATTAGTTATTCTATTTTTTTTCATAAATTTACAATGGCTTCCTAATCCATTTGTGGGAGCATTTGATGGGTCCAATGTAGTGAATACTTGTGCACTGAGCTATTGTCTGATGCACATAAAAACCATTCCCAGCAGCATAATTGACATAAAATGTTAGTAATTTACATAACTTAAGACCTGCTTCACATGTGGTCCATTATAAAATGGAAAGCATTATTTTTGTTACTGAGACATTGCAATAGCTCTGCAGGGGCAAAAATAAATGATTTATGCAAGTACAGTGAATATGCAAATTTCTTTAGATTGTAATTTGTGTGATAAACGTTTTGAGACTCCTTGTGCAAAATTTTAATTTTATCTCTCTAGGAAGAAGAAAAAAGCACTCCTCTCTGTTAATTTTTTTATTTTTCTTCTGTGAAATGAAACTGCAAAAATATGAATAAGTAAACATAATAAAGTCGTTAAAAATTAATTATACTCACAAGTGCTTAATTCTTAGTTATCATCATGGCTATAGAGTGCTGTGAACATTGTTCTCTCAGCAAACATGAAATTCTGAGGTTAAATATGGTAAATCTGTATTTCAAACAAGATCTTTAATAGTGAGTCAGTGCATCAGTAAACATCCTTCTCCAAAGCAATCACCCACCCCCCCCCCCCAGAATTTTATTTTGTACCACTCTCTGGTAATGAGGCCTTTCAAGGGATAGAAGCGACAAGCGATATGGCTCTGTTAACAGGCGACAGTCTTCTCCCAAAACACCAACAATCGACAGAAGTTGGCAGAAATAGCACGACATATTGCATCAGGGACAATTCAATTTCCATTCATCTTTCTTTTCATTGGAACAGTGACATTTGTCCCTGACCAAACAGGCGACAGACAGAGTTGTAAATGAGCGACAAAGTGACACCAGACCACCCCTTGGAAGGCCTCGGTAATGTGAAACTTGATATTTGCGTTTGGGAAGGTTGAAATAGTTTTTGACAGTAGTGTAGACAGGGGAATTTGAAAAGAGTTTTGGGCCAAGATGCATGCTCGAGTTTAACTTTGAGTTGATCAGGCTTGGCCACAGTGTTGGTAGCTGGTCTAGAATAATTTGCTGCAGCAGTGAAAATTGAAGGTGTTTCTTAAAATCAATTTGAAAATTGTGAATTTGTTGTAGTTCAATTTTCTCCTTGGTTCAGTGTTTATTTTCTTTTGTTCTTGTTTATGGTAATGTATGATAATGAATACAAAACAAAGGAAATTAAAAATAATTATTGAACCAAGGATAAAATTGAACCACAACATATTTATTAAATTCTTTACACAACATTTACTAGTATGTCAAAATACCAGGAGTATTAAAATTTCTAAGGATACCACAACAGTGTCATAATGAACCACATGAAATCAACTGTGCTGACCCTTTGAAATGTGGCACAAAAATAAAAATAAAAATCACAGAATAATAAAATAAGTGGAAAAAAAAAGAAAAACCTGGCCATAACCATTAATGTTAACCATTATACAAAATAATATGTTTCCAGTGGTGAACTTGGATGAGTTTTGCTTCAGTTTTGCTTCAGTGGTCGCGTAACATCTTGGATTTGAAGTCATTTCCCCGTGTTGCTCCATATGATTGAGGACTCATACCGAGACAACTGTGGATCACATTCCAGCTAGACTGTAAATTGTTGCAAACTTTTGGAGGAAGACACGGCAAACGCAAAAGCATACTCTCGAAACACGAAATCTGGAAACGTGGCTGAGTCTTGCGCAACGAGTGATAAGGATCGCGTTGGCTATGACGACAAAAATTCCAACGAAATCATCTTTTGCGATTTTTGGATTTTGGTTTAGAATACCACGGTGACGCCTTCTGGTGAGATGGTACAAAAATACACGGCCTGTGTTTTAGTCAACATTCTAGCTATATGTCATGACTTGGCGTCATAAGTGGGCTGAGTTTGTTGGTTCTCTACTCTGCTTCGAGAGGTTTTTCTCCGGGTACTCGGGTTTTCCCCTCTCCCCAAAAACCAACATTTGATTTGATTTATTTAGAGTTGATTTGATTTAAAAATTGTAAAGCACCATTGATCTGTATTTGTAAATGGCGCTATATAAGTAATAAATTATTATTATTATTATTATTATTATTATTATTATTATTATTATTATTATTATTAAGATGACGTATGTCATTGCCTGGCACCTTCTGTGTGGTCCTCTGTTTCGTTTTGTCACCGATTTTCAAAACAAATAGAACGAAAATAGCTCGCTAAGAGCCCAGTAGTTTGCGAAAAGTCGTTATCAAAAGCCTTACGATAAGATAAGAAATTCGAGGATGGACTTTGAGTATCAGCTTCGATCCAAGAGCCATGCACAAGTAAGTCGCGGCTTTGCCAGTCGCCACTCAAGCATTTCATGGTTGTCCATTATATGTGCCCAGGCAGCGGCAGATCACAAGACAGTCCTAATGACCATTGAAACTTGAGAGACTCAAAAGAGAGAGACAGAGCAAGTTCTGATTACTGTTTGCCAGTTCAGAGTTGTACCTCACAATCTTTGAAGAAAAACGATGTCTGCTCGCAGTTTCATAGTAGCTCAATGGTTTTACAAATCATTTGACAAGTGTACAGGAGTTCATGAGTTCCGGACTCGTCGGGTATTCTCGGGGTATTCTCTTTTTCTTTTTGTCTCTTGCTCGTGATAAACCGAATAAAGGTTACCTACATGTTACTGCCCTCGTGCGAGATCAAATTTTACATATATTCCTTCAGAAATTGCTAGTCTTACGCAAAGATTGGACCCTTTGAGAAAAAGCACTTTACGAGTCCTTTCCCAGGCGAAGTTTGACAGCGTTTCTCCGACGTTTTAGACGTGTTAGCTAAGTACACTCCTTTGTTAATTTCACAATGGCGTTAAAAAGGCTTATGGGCAGGAATCCTTTTGGACCTGGGGAGAAAATAATTCTAATTCTAATTGAATAATCCGCAAAGGGCATAGCCCGTCACTGCAGATGTGCAAAGGTGAAGGTGCTGTGTTGAAATATACAACTGGGTGCAAGTGTCCGGGGTTCTGCGTCACTCAGATATAGTTCATGGCGGCCTTTTTAAAAGCCTCTTCTGTTTGTTCTTCAATAATGTGGTTTTCTAATGAGCACCAGTCCCTAATTGTGCGCGCAAGAAAACTGTGTTTATATTTGTCTGTCCTTGCACTGACTTCAATAAAATTCTTGGGATGGAATTGTCTGGTACCCTGTCACTTCTTAGGTAAGATGTAGGATGGAATTTGCACTGCCGACTGATACGAAATTACCTTTTAAAGACATCATTGTAAGTCGTGCCACTTTCCCTCTTTTTCGAGTGTTGGCCATTTCGAAACATTCAAAAGTTTTTGACAATACCAGGAGTGGTGACGCTATATTCATTTTTGACAAAGAGTGCCGCCCTTCTCTGCACACTTTCAATGTCCTTTATCTGTATCTGAGTACCGTAAACTTCCGCTTATAAGCCCCATCCTACTCACTCATAAGCCCTCACGGTTATGGGCCCATCTACCTGTAAACCAAAAAATACATCCGATTATAAGCCCCCCCCCCCCCCCCCCCAACTAGTAAATGTTCAGTGTTTTGTATCGAAATGAAGTTGATTTAAAGCTAAATTTAAATCACGAAAAACGTATTTCCATCAAAACTGCTTTAGCTCGTTTCGAAACGTTTTTTTATTCCGGTTATTACCCCTACCCCCCCCCCCCCCCGGATATAAGCTCCTCCGTTGATAAGGCCTCCTAAAACCCGTTGCGAAATTGTATAAGCCCAGGGCAGGAGCCCGGCCAGTCCTCGGGCTGTTTGGTCAGCGGGTGGACGCCCGGAGAGACTCTGGGATAATGGACCGCCATTTTCCCAGAAAATCTGTGGTAAAACAATGGAAGCCGTTACGGGCCAGCCAATCAAAAATTTTGATTTTTTTCCATTATCCCAGAGTCTCTCCTGGCGACTAACCGCTGGTCAAAGAGCCTGAGGACTCTGGGTACGAGATTGGCCCAGGGCTTATAAGCGGAAGTTTACAGTATGCGGGTCACATACGCAACATCTTTATTCAAGCTGCGGTCTAACTATAGCAAGGTATACGTATAGGCTTGCTCTTTTACTTTTTCTGAGCACGGTTTCTTCTTTTGAAGCCGGGAGATCTATTGGCCTTGCCTATTGAACCAGCAATATGTTTGTTCCAGTTTAGATCACTGGACAGAGTTACTCCGAGGTAATTGTGGTGTCCAGCAGCCTCCAAAGGTTCCCCATGGATGGTATACTGGTATTCGACTTCAGATTTCGAGCACGAGACTCTTAAGATGGTGCATTTCTTTGCAATAAACGACATTTGCCACGTGTCAGCCCAGTGTATAAGCGCGTTTAGATCTTGCTGGAGTTTTGCATCATGACTATTTTTAATTACACCATACAAAACGGCATCGTCTGCGAAAACACCAATTTTCGCTTTTACGTTATCGCCAATATCATTTATGTACAAAAGGAACATAAGCGGACCCAACACAGTAGTAAAAATAAGTTATTTCTAATACGAATTCGTGAAAGTATCCTTAAGGCCCTCGTCCCTGCATCATTTGGGAGGTCGTCAATTTTACCAGCAGAAGAGGTTTTTGATCACCAGCCCATAACGTGTGAAACAATCCTACAAAGCAATGAGCACGATTCTTTCTACCCAAGGACACTTTCTCATTCGTTTGGATGGAGACTATGTCAGCGTGGGTAAAGGTGATCGGGAGGCCAAACAAACTACAAGAGAAAGGAAAGGGAAATAATAACCTGAGAAATCCAGATGAAAAAGGAGAGATAGAGATAGAAAGAAAAAAAAAACAGCTGGCTTGTCCTTATCCCCCTCTCCCCTAACATAATTATGCTCTAACAAGCGTTAAATTTCATTGTTTGGCCCTTGTTTGTTTTTCTGTAGTAATAAAGGCATTTGGACGCGCAAGAGGAGCATTTAAAGATTGGGGACGTGTTTAAACAAAAAAAAACAAACAAACAGAGAAAAGTTACCAGCTACACTTGCAGTTCAAGTGATTAAAAAGACGGTTCGGGAATCGGATCCTGCAGCGCGTTCGAAAATGGAAGGACTGTGTTCCTTCAACAAAAACAACAACTGTCAGAGAGAATTTACAAGAACAACAGTTTTGAACACTGTTTTATTTTACTGTATGGTGATAAAACAAGTTATTAAACATCGGCGCAGACCAGATCAGTCTTACAGATTTTGGTTTTTTAGTCTGTAACATCAGAGTGGTTCGTGAAGCATGGATATTGGTGAACTACTAAAACCGTCAATGAATCATGAAAAGACTAATTTTGAAAAAGCAAATTGTGAATTTAGCTTCAGCGGACAGACTCCGACTTGTTTACTGAAATTCTAGGTTTGCTATAAAGTTTAACATATCCAAGGTAATGCGTGGACCGAAGAAAAGCTGATCTTAAGTTTTCTACGCTCGCAATTTTGTAACTTTTTATTTAAACGAGAATTTCGAAAACTTAAGGCCTGGCTAAACTAGGTTAAGGTACTAATTAACTCATAAACTTAATTTTATAATTTATACACTTGTACATTTATTTTTCTGATTCCTGCTTGTCTACCTACTCTCCGGCTTTAGTTAAGACATGACCCACCTAGATTAGCATTAGCTACCTGTGGGCATGTCCAACTTGTAAATAATATTTATTAGAAAAATAAAGAACTGAAGAAGAAGGAAACATTGTTGAGGACGCAAATGTTTCCCAGTTTAGCCGCGCGAGAAACATTTGTTGCAGAAACAAATTTTATGTTTCGGAAACAAAAAATGTTTCTGACTTTCGGTCAAAAACATTTTTGTTTCCCGGACACAAATTTTGTTTCCGCAACAAATGTTTCCCGCGCGGCTAAACCGGAATTTGTTTCGTCAAAAATGTTTCCGCAACAATGTTTCCTAGTGTAGCCAGGCCTTTAGTTTTGTTTAGAGACGCGTGGAAAAAGAAAATTGTGTTTCGTGACAAGACCTCCCCAAACTAGAACTCTTTGAAATCCAAACAAATGAGCTTTGCGGGGGCGAAATTTATTCATTAGTAAAGCAAATTCTGAGAAGACAACGTTTGCTTTTTTGTGAAAACAGTTCCGTATGTGAAAACGTTTTTGTCACCATCATTCAGTAACACCCCTTGAATGTATAATTCAAATATCTCCCACGAACCGTAGTTGTGCAGATGCGGAATGTAGATTCCGAGTTTTCGTGGATGTGATGATCCTTATTAATGACGTCTAGCTGTCTGCTTACAAACAGCGGAGGAGATATATTTGACATCTTTGCGAAGAGTGATTATTTAAACGTTTGTCAAACACCTGCTCGCATCACGTGACAATATTGTGTTCCACTTTAGCTAGAAAGGTTTCATCGATCCGTATGGAGTTGAATCGAAAAGAAAACGCATTCCGAGACGCAAGTAAGTCACTATTTCAACGCTGTTCACTTTTATATATCCTGTACTTGTTATTTGTAATAGATATGCCACAAAAAACGTGTATTGTAAGCTACGCATGTATGCCATGGCTAAACATATGCTCCGATGCCTCCAGTCAGAAATTTGCGGCTCTTTAGTGGGGAATTCAAATATTTTTATTTCGGACTATACTCTTCCTTGTTTTCAAAATTTCTTCGTAAAGAGGTTCTTTAATCTTGGCTTTTTACTTTTCGGGAAAATGTTATGACTCCAGAATATATTTTTCTTGACAACAAGTTAGACAACTACCTACGAATTTGTCAGTTTTAAGTCGATCGCCTACGGTTTTTAAATCGTCTGAACTTTCTTTTGCCGTTCAAGATGGTTTCAAAAGGGATGTTAAAAAAACGTAAGGAAAATTTGACACCATTTTCCTGCAATTTCACACTGTACAATAGAGCACACAGCAGATAAGCACATTTTCAACCTTGAGTTAATATGCACATTTTTGTCGCTTAGCTTTTTAAAATTTTAATGATTTTAAGTAAGGCCCGGTTCAAACGTCGAACTTCTCATGTGCCGAAACTAATGCAAATGAGCGAACACAATAGATTTTTCTCATTTGCATTAGATTCGGTACATGAGAAGTTCGACGTTTGAACCGGGCCTAAGTCTTACTTATACGTTTCAGCGAAACTAACTGTAGGCGTTAAAATGCGAAGAATTGTAAATTGTATTTTCCTTTAGTGCGGTTGTCATAGTTTTAATTAGACGAAAAAGTCGAACAACGTGGGGTCTGTATATTTTCGTCTTTCCTTAAATAAAAAAAAATGTATTTCCGTGGGCGAACGACAGAAATTAACAAGTTTAAAGCGATGTAATGATCGCAAACGTGCATAAATTATCGCAGATGGCTAACCGGATAATATTCTCCGGTGTATTGTGTGCCGAAGATTCATTGGTTTCATGAATTAATTTGTCACAGTAGTAATTTACACTTACGGGACATTCGTACAGAATTTCAGAGAAGGCGAGATCTAAACAAATAAAACAGTTACCGTAAAACAGTCTTCCAGGTTGATAAATTTTGCTGCCACTGCTTACAGGATTAACAGATGGTGTGCAGCCTTCAAGGGAAGCAGGAAATTTGGTGAATGTAGAAGGCCTTTCACATGGGTGGTGAATTTACGCTCACTTTTCTAAAAGGAACGAGGACTATTTCCTTTTGTTTTTTTTGTTGTTGTTGTTGTTGGTAAAAACCGACATCTGCAAACCAAGATACCTTGACAGAAAGATGGTAGAACTGCCTGACATTAGCTATCCTGTTTTTCCTTAAATGCTGCGCAAATTTCGAACCATAAATATGAGAAACCAACCAAATGTGAGTTCATTATTCCATAATATGCTGTGTTTAGTAGTTTGTTTAAGTGGCAAAAAGAAAACCAATATAAGAGACTGTTTTATAAAGGGCTTAATACAGTGAGATTTTGCAACACTGTCTGTTAAAAGCAAACTGTCGAGTCTAATTTATACAGTTTTAGAGGCGCTGGCAAACGAGGACACATTAGGGCCGTTTATACGAGAGAAATTAAGCCGCGGCTTACATAAAGGTGATGTTACACGAGCCGATTTTTAACGCAACATTGTTGCCCGAATTTTGTTGGAGTTGGAGTGTGTAACACCCCCGCCGTCGATTTTTAACAAAACATCGTCCCCGAGCAGCGAACAATGTTACGTTAAAAATCGTCTCGTGTAACATGCCATTAAGGCCCATTTAAACGGCTTCAACATTTGCTTCAATATGCGTTCAACACATTGTTGAACCAAATGTCGGGTGCGTTTGAACAGGTCGTCCAACAATGTTAAAAGCGTAAAAATTGTTGAAAGCTTGTTGAAAGCGTGTTGAATCAAATTTAAATCGGTTTAAAATTTCATTCAACATCGATTCAACTTTTCCTTTGTTCTTGAAAATGTTGAATGGTGTTGAAGCCGTTTGGACACTCAGTGCAACTATTGTAGAGCACACGTATGCTCACCTTATGCTCACCAGGCCGCAAAATCTGGACGGGAGAGTCTGATTTCCAGTTCTTAGTTCCTCTCCTGGTTCCTCCCAATCGAATTTCTCTAAATGTTGGTTCCTCTGTTGACACAATGTTGGAACCGTTTGAAAGGCTTCATTCGTTCAAATTTTGTTGAATGAATGTTGGTCAAATGTTGAAACCGTTTAAATGGGCCTTTACTTTGTTGTCTCGTGTAACATGGATTAAAAATCGGCAATAACAATCGGCGTTAAAAAATCGGCTCGTGTTATGTTAAGCGAGCCGATTTTTAACGCATTATTGTTCGCTGCTCGGGGACGATGTTGCATTGAAAGTGGACGTCGGGGGTGTTACACGCACTAACTCCAACAAAATTCAGGGCAACAATGTTGTAGGTTTTTAAATTGCTTTCAAAAACCTGCAATATGTTGCTGCAACAAAATATTGCGTTAAAAATCGACCTGTGTGCCATGTTACACGAGACAACTTTTAATGCAACAATGTTGCGTTAAAAATCGGAGTTAAAAATCGGCTCGTGTAACATCACCTTAAGACGCGAAAGGAACCATTTATACGAGTAAAAACTCCTAGGCCAGGATAATCCGCAGCTTGAGAAAGCCGTGAACGTAGATTTTGTACCATTTATACGGAGCGTTCGCGTCTTATGTAAGCCGTGGCCAGAGTAAGCCGCGGCTTATTTTCTCTCGTATAAACGGCCGTAATGTTGTAGACACAGATGTTTGCCTGCACGCGAAAAACATTTGTTGCAGACACAGAATTTGTGTGGACGCAAATGTTTCCCATGTTTGTGCATCATGGAAACACAACATTTATTTTGTGTCCCACTCATTTTCACAACTAAGAAACATGAGCAACAATGCGTCGACAACAATGTGTCCTCATTTACCAGGGCCTTTAAGGTGGCAAACTATCACCAAGCTTGACACTTGAGTGCATTTTTAATTTGGTATCTTTTTTAGAATTAAAATGAAAGTGACAAGTACTAATTTGAATTTTAAAGATCCAGCTGCTTGCATTGAAAGTGAACTAATATGTTGGCACTATTTGCAGCCCATGTCACCTCTTCAGCCATCATAAAAATAATAATAATAAAAAAATTACTGACCATGATCAAACTTCTCTTATTTACTTACAGCAATGTAAGTTTTGTCACTAATTTGGAACTTGCAGTGTTGTAGTTCCATGGAGTGATTTATTATTTGAAGTGCAGTGTACCCGGGTACCGGCACCCATCTACTTTGAAGGGAATACCCGGCCTATTTTAGGTGCAAAATTGAAAGCTCTGCCTATCAAATTCACTCAGGGTACCTGGCTACTCCTAATCAGGTCCCCTTTTACTTCAAAAATTAATGAAAACCCTGAAGTGGTGTTCTTACAGTGATGTCTTGTCTGTTTCAGATGGAGCTGTTGATGGCAATGGTAATCATGTGTGTTGTGCTCGATGGCTGTTTTAGTATAGTGATGATGATAATAATAATAATATACTAAGTCATACAGGGCTGTCAATAAGTGCTGGGGCCTGGGGATTTTCCTTGGCCAATTCTGATAATTCTGGACTAGATCCCAGCTACTTTCATAGAAAAACAGCATATTGACTATATGACAACAGCTGGATTCCCTGGCTACTTTTTTGCACATCGCTGCCTACATAAAAAATTAGTGACAACCATGGTCATATAATAATTATATGACTTAAAGCATCCTTAGAGACTAGCAAGTTGGAATAGATTGAAGTGATCATGCTTATGCAGACAGGGAGGAGTGGTAAGCTTAAAGATAGTTTATTATTGGAACTAAATTTGTCAATTTTTTTGTTGTGCTGACAGGTGGTGGGTCTTCTGATAGCCGAGGCATATGCGATTATGTCCTGACAGTTGTGTCTTTCCTGCTGTTCCTTTGTACCTTGCCATTGTCATTGTGTTTTTGCATTAAGGTATGCTTACTTATCTACTACACCATGACCAGTTATCTCAGAGGTCATGAGGTCAAATTCCGCTCAAGCCTTAATTGTTTTCAGGTTTTATTTTCTCACATTTGTTGTGTCAGACTGTCTCTTAAAGACCCATGTGCATCCAAGAGGCCTTGTGCTCCTTTGTTATTGTTTTTAACCGTCTCTATTGTTCACTCTTGCGATCTGATTGGTTTACCAGATCATCCCACTGAGTTCAAGTGGCGTCACACATAACAATGAAATGAGAATCTATTTATTTTTCTGTATTGCTGTGATTTATTTGAATCTTTTTGTGCCTACGTTCCTCCAAAAATGCTGCAAATAGGTGTGGTTCATCATGTAAAACTTTCAGCGACTGAGGAAGCGAGGGAAGTCGATCGTTTCGCTTGCATTTACTAGTATGGCTAACTAAAAGCTATGCAGTAAAGGATTCCAATAATTAAATAACTTACATTGCCTTGAATACTCCTAGTCCATATATTTTAATTTTAGTGTTCCATAAGGCTTACCTTATCATTATAGAAATTGCTGGGAAGAGAAGTAAACAGTGTTCAACTCGATGGAGGCTCATTTATTGGATACACTGAACCACGCTCGAGTCTGGTTCATTTGCAGATAAATTAGAACCACATGATCAAACTATTCGCCAAGGTTGGACATCAGTTGAAATCTGGCCTTTCACTATGACAGATACATGTTTGTAGGTATCAAATCATCCCTTTTCTTTGCTTAAAAAATACTAGCTAAGCAGAGTCTGAGATGGGCATCTTCCTTCGGGTTAACTGTACAGCGCTGTCAACTTCGAGATCAGAGGTCATTTGCCAGCGACCATGTATCAACAAAGTAACGGGACAAGAGTCACGTTTTGCCAGGATAATTACAAAACAAATTCAACAAGACAACAGCCTGACAGTGGAAGACAATATTCCAACAAGTTTGTGAAGAATTACCTTCAGGTTGACCCCAAATTAAACGGATTTTTAACAAGAGCCCACCAACAAATAATTTTGCGTTACGCAAAGTTCAACAACAACACCAGCCGCCTACAAGGTCTTTTCCTCACCGCTACGACGACTCTTGTTGAAAATATCGACGCAGATGAAGAGAGAGGATGTTAAGAAAACCACAACAACGATAGCGATACTCGGGGAAATAAGCCGGATGAATGGGAATTATTTTCACAAAATTGCACTCACTGTTCCGTCTGTGCAAAATTCAGTGCGGCGCGCAATGTGTCTTGGATGAACATGGGTCTTTAAAGGGGTGCTTAGCAATCGCCTCGGCAGTAAAGGGCAGTTGCGCTAGACTTTCGGGTTTAGCATTGCCCAATGGCTATGCCATTCTGATGAGTCCTAACAAGGACGAAACAGCTGCCCATGGCTGCCACTACCTGGGTGATATGGCTGTGCGCGTGTGTAAGTTACTGGCCAGGTCGTGGGTTGATGCCTGTGTTACTTTATTTTCCCTAATACTTTAACTGTAACAATTGAAGAGGCTAGTGGAAAACCCTCCTAAGTGACTATTTAAGTCAAAAATGTTTTTTGTCAAAAGTGCCAGATTTTTTTGCATATGACCTTCAATTTACTTATTTATTTATATTTATATTTTACTTATTTAAATTGGCGAAAAAAACAGTAAGGCATTGTTAAGTAAGTAAATTGAAGGCCATATGCAACAACTCGGGCACTTTCTATGAAAAAAAAATTTGACCTAAATAGTCACTTAGGAGGGTTCTCCACTAGCCTCTTCAATTGTCCATATCTTCATTTTCTAATCCACAGTTTAGTATTTGATCTTCATAAATTCCCTACCTCAGTTTTTGGGGATGGGAGTGGAGTTGTGGGGAGGGGGGGGGGGGGGGGGGGGTGGGGGCGAGTGCCAGTAGTCTGAACTTTTCATTTCCCATGTACTTGATTTTTTGCTCAGATACTCCTTGATGCAAACTTATTGAACATAACTGAATGCAATGTTCAGAAGGTAATCCCTCATTGAATAATAATACCGGTATTAAAAAATTATCATTGAATTAACACAGATTGTGCAGGAGTATGAAAGAGCAGTAATTTTCCGTCTTGGTCGGCTACTTCCTGGAGGAGCTAAAGGACCAGGTAAATTGTATTTTTCAGTTTTTTATTTCTTTGCCAGTTCAAACAGCTTCTGGGCACCTTGTAATTAATAATAAAATGGTTACTAAAATGATAGAACTTTGTTTATTCGTAATTTGGTGTCTTATTTTCAAATTTACGACCATATTATTGTCAGTGATGAAATAATATATTAAAGGGTTTATGAGCCACTGAAATTGGAAAATGAAATGTAAGCCATTCATGCCTATATATGGTTTTGATTTCTTTGACTAAAAGCTCCAAAAGTGAAGCAAGACACTTCCGTTACATTTTATGCATGATTAAGCCTTTGTACAAAACAAATAACCTCAGTCTATCTTTTCAATGACTATACTATCTGTTCCAAGACAAATTATGAAAAGCAATTTCCTCCTCTTCTGTTTATCTTTTGTTAGTATTTTTTAGGATCGTGATGAAATTTGTTTTTTCATTTGGCCATTTTCATGATCGTAATTTTAGTTGTAACTTATACACATATATTTATTTATTTATTTATTTATTTATTTATTATCTCGCCACATAGAAAAAATTACAAGTAGAATAGAAAAGGTAATAAATAGCTAATTAATATTAAATTGAAAGTGTACATACAATTTTGAAGGAAGGACTGTGGCGGGGAAATCTCCGAGAAGCAAAGCTTATGAGGAATAGAGATTCCCCCCCACGGGCATTAAATATTACTAGGCGGTATTTAAAAATAAAGAAAAGACATGTATTTTAAGTATATGAGTGTGATTGGACAAAAATGATATAAAAAATTATATAAATTGTTCTGGTAATTAGGTAGTGTCTTGTCTGGCCCTTAAAAATGGTTTGATCACAGGCTTGAATATATTAAAAGTCGGGGCGTTTTTGATGTTGCTCGGTAATGAATTCCATATCCTAGGACCTTGAAACAGGATTGAAAATTTTTTGATATTTGTTCTACAGGTATGAGATCGGTAAAGGTCAGAGTATCTTGTTGAATATTGATGAATCTGATTTCCAGTTTGAAAGATTTGATTAAAAGCAGTAGGTAAAGCGTCATGATGATATAAGTACATAAAAGAACTTACTTGGAGCGAGTAGATACTAAAGACATCAAGAATTTTTAAATTTGCAAAAAGAGGTTTACTTGAAGCCCTATAGTCAGCCTTGGAGATCGCCCGTACTGCTCTTTTCTGTAGTAGGTAAATTCGTTGCAGGTTGGTAACATAAGTAGAGGCCCAAATTAAATTGCAGTAAGTAAGATAAGGATAAACAAGGGCATAGTATAGTGTAAGAAGAGATTTTGAGGGCAAATAATATTTAGCTTTATAAAGTAACCCGATAGATTTAGAAATCTTAGCCGTAATAAAATTTACATGAGTTTTCCACGTAAGGTGCTGATCAATATAAACTCCAAGAAACGTAGTATTGTCTACTTGTTCAAGTACATTATTTTCTATGACAATCTGCCTACTGATAGGTAACGTTTTTTGCCTTGGTCTGAATGGATGTACTAAATAATTAAAAATAATGGAATCAGCCTCACACCACTCCTACAACTCTTTGCCAATTTTCCGAGTTAAAAATGGCCACACACAATAAGATATTTAAAAAAAATTATTAAAGCAAGGACAATCACTTTTCTTAAGTTTTTACATGATGTATATATTAAGAAGGGCGAGTTACAGCAAGGGCAAAGGGCAATTGAGTCCTGAAGGCATATGGTTGAAATTTTTCAAATTCAAAAGAAATTTAATTTACTACTTATCTCTATCCCACTTTAATTCTCAAAAATGCACTAACCTAGTGACTCTGGGCACAATTTTAGTGGCCATTTTTTTCTACTAGCAATAGCAGCCAAATCCCTGGCCATGGAAATTCCCATAAATGTACATGTCATTGGCTTCCCTGTGGGGTCAACCCCTGGGCTAACCAGGGAGATTGTACAATCCGTTTTGAAAGAAAACTTGAGGAATTCCCAGGGATTCAGGGAATCTTGCAAGATAAAGTCCCCTGGGTCAGGTGTCTCTCAGAAAATCCCCCTGATATCCTTTACAAACTTGTGAATTCCTCCACTCCCTAATCTTTGATGGTAAAATAATGTTGAGATTTTCCCCTACCCTCAGACAAAGAATCCATCCCTACATATCTCCCTGGTTGGCCCAGGTCTCAAAGCATGGGGAAGCCATGGGAAGCTGATGACTTGTGTATATTAAGTAAGTCTGGACACGAGATCTGAAACTCAACTGTTGTTTTTCAGGCATGTTTTTTATTTTACCGTGTATTGACATCTATCAGAAAGTGGATTTGAGAGTTGTGTCATTTGATGTACCGCCACAGGAGGTATAGAGAAACATTAGCCACTCAGTTAACATATTCCTGCCCATGGCCATCAAACAGAAGTAATTAAGTGGGTGTGTGCTGCGCCCGGTAACCCAACCAAGCTTTGAAACAAAAAAATAAGAACAGAAAAATGTTTTGTTGAATCCTGAACAAATGACCACGTCTTGCAATTTACTTGTGAAAACAATGTTATTTATTCAATGTAGGAAATGATCTATAAACTCTAAACATATAACAGTAAAGGTAAAGTTCGAAGGGAAGAAATGGGATGGAGGGATGGGAGATGGAGGAGTGAGTGGAACTTACAGCCTTTCTAGCTGAGCAAAAGCAGAGGCCCAGTTGTCTAAGGTTAATAACTATTAATATCCCTCAGGGCTGAAAGGGTCCTTAGGCTACCAGCATCATGTTTTCTTTGCATTCTTTCTGATGTGTGCTCACTCAGATATATGATTTATGTGCAGGTTTTGACAAAGGACAGTGTTACAGTAGCAGTAGATGCAGTTGTGTATTTCAGAATATACAATGCCACTATGTCAATTACAAACGTGGAGAATGCCAATCGTTCCACTCGTTTGTTGGCACAGACCACCCTGCGTAATGTGCTGGGAACCAAGAATCTGAGTGAGATCTTGGGTGAGAGAGAAACTATAAGCGAGACCATGCAGGTACATATCATGTCTTTTCTTGCTTGTTCAAGCTATAGCCTGGTGGGGATGGGGGAAGAGAAGATGCCAAATTGTTAAACCCAAAACAAAAATCCGGTGATGCAATGCATGAAACCACAAAGTGAAAGTGAAGTAAAAGTTGGAAAATAATTGAAGGGCTGAGGGCGTAACCGACCCAAATGACTTTTAGGGCTTTTTCTTTTTTTAGTCCAAATCAGCTGAATGTTTGCATGTGGCCTTTGATTCAATAGAACAAAATTGCCCCATAATTTTTTTGACCATTTTCCATTTTTTTTTTGAAGAAAAAGTGTATACAAAAAAAGGCCCTCAGCCCTTCAATTAATGGAGTTTCTAATCGTTTATCTGTTATCAGTTCCACTACAAAAATGTCAAAACCCTCCTAAAACAATGTCCACCAGAATATCGTACTCTCCTCCCCCAATTAAGCCAGGCTCAATGACGAATTTTAAACACAGCAGAGACATTAACACCTACATGTCTCTAATATCCCAGAATACTGCCCACCCCACCCCAAGGACAAGCTGACTTGTTCATGCTGATATATAGACACCTTTGTTTAAAAGCAAAATAAATCTCAGGGTAATCCCTTCAAGGAGCTTACAAAGCATCTCTGCTGTCCAGTGATAACATGACGTTATCATTAATTTTAGCTCATCAAGATTGCTGGGTTCAGTTACCTGATAATTACTCTGCAAGTCAATATGTTTAAGCATTTGTTTTTTCTTCCAGACATCTCTGGATGAGGCCACTGATCCATGGGGAGTGAAGGTGGAACGTGTGGAAGTGTAAGTTAATTCCTTTTTTGTTTTTGTTTTATTCGTGGTTTACTTACTTTTCATTGTCTTGAAAGTTTGGTTAACATTTGCTATTGGCTCATTGTACAGTATACTGCTGTTTACGTCAAGCATTCAGTTTCTTGTTCCAATTTCAAGCTTCCTGTTGCCTTGAATTATTTATTTGTTTATGTCCAGCTTTTCAGCTTCATAAACATAAAATAATTAAAGTGGCCCAAACCTTGAGAGATTACTGGCTTTTTTATGACACAGCTACATTTTTAATTATGCTCCTATTTCTCTATTTCACACAATTGTCACATGGAGACCACAACACATGAACATTCTGAATATTGACCAAAGAGTACAAATTCAGACGCGAGTTGTTGGTTTGCTTGTAGGAAGGACGTGCGTCTTCCTCAGCAGTTGCAGCGAGCCATGGCAGCTGAAGCTGAGGCCTCGCGTGAGGCTCGTGCAAAGGTTTGTCCTGTCAAATACAATTTTCAGTCCTGTGCAACTGTGCAACATGAAAATCACAGAAAATGAAATGCTTTTGCTCAGTGTTCCAATTCTCATTGTTTTGCATGCATAGGATGAAATCATCATAATATATTAATTACTGAATTAAATCCATCACTCAGGTTTCAAAAGAGAGAATTAATATCACCTGAAATTTTCCTAAGGATAAACAGGCAGTAGTCTGGAGATGTCTGGGTTTTTGCAGCGTCATCAACACCTGAAGGAAGGACTTCCTTTAAAGGGAACCTCCACTCTTACAACAAATTGGCATTAAATTGTAGGAAATAATTACTAGATTTCAAATTTTGTTTTAAAACATGGATAAAACAATTAAAGTGTACAAAAAAAATGATATCATCATTTATAATTTATTTATTTATAACAATTTATTTATAAATAAATTATAAATAAATACATTATAAATGATAATATCGATTTTTTTGTACACTTAAATGTTTTATCATCCCCTATTCATGTTTTATCATCCCCTATTTTTGATTTTAATTTTCCTGGGTGCGGCCATTTTTGGATTTGATGACGTGCAATGGTTGCCCTATTGTTTAACACAAAGGATTTTCTGCTTCATTTACTTCCTGACAGTAGCTGCAACCATTTCATGTCATCAACTCCAAGATGGCCATGCCCAGGAAATTTAAAAGCAAAAATAGGCGATGATGACATTGATTTTTTGTGCACTTAAATGTTATATCCATGTGTCAAAACAAACTTTGGAATCTAGTAATTATTTGCATCAATTTAGCATGAATTATTTGTAAGAGTGGAGGTTCCCTTTAAGCACCATCTCTGGCCATTCTTTAGACATGCATCAACTGCCTTTTGCGGGCTTTTGCCTTGAATGTAACTTCATGTCACAAATGAAAGACTGCAAGGCTTCCTCAGTGTACAAAGCTTGATTGTTTGATTGTTTTTTTCTTTTTAATCAGGTGATTGCTGCTGAAGGAGAGATGAATGCATCCCGTGCGCTGAAGGAAGCTGCTGAAATTATTTCGGAGTCACCCTCTGCTCTTCAGCTGCGATACTTGCAGACACTGACCACTATCTCTGCTGAGAAAAATTCCACCATCATTTTCCCTCTCCCAGTCAACTTCTTGGCTAGGTTCCTTCCCAATGAAGGCAAATGACTAGATGGACAGCGTGATGGCACATGTCAAGAACCTGATCATGGCGAGCCACCTGCTACTGAAGTCTCTGTTCTTTAAAATCAGTTTATGCCCTGAATTAAGCATAAAACTTAGAAATGCATGGATATTTAATTGTTTTTGCTGTTAAGTACATGTAGTCTAAGATTTAAGTTGACAGAGGTAAAATGGACATTTCAAAATTCACCTCATGAAATTTTTGCTTTCTTGATGGGTAGTTACTGTTATGTAGCAGTTTTTGTATCTTCCATGGGGTTTCCATGGAACAACAGAATGTTTTATTGGTCAAGGAAAAGCCAGTTCAAGGAAATTCTAAATTCTACCTGAACATCAGTGAGCTACAGCTACTATAGAGTTCCTTGTTGGTAAAGGTAGTAACGTTTCAAAAACATTTTACAAATGAATTGATTTCTGTGAATTCATTTCTGGCATTTTTGCTCAAGGATTTCTCTTGGATGCTCAGTGAAAAGTTGGGAAATGTCCGGGAATTTTTTATCCCAATTTGTGGCAACCCTGTTTCATTTGTGGGTAATTAAGGCCGAGTTGTATGTTTTGTTGGATTTGAGGCTTCATAGAGCAATAATTTATGGACTAAATGGTGTACAAGGGCGACAAGAATATTTTGTAGCCTTTCAGAAACAGTCATGAATTGTGACCATGAGTAGCATTAAATTTGTAGAATTTTCCCGTTTGACTTTGCTTGTAACTAGAGCAGGGCTCCAGTTTTTCAGGTATGTTTTGACCTTCAGAGCAGCTCCCTGCATTTATACAGGAATCACTGGTTAGGAAATCCTTATAGCTGTATAATTCATTTATAAATGTAAAGGTAAACATTTTTTTTATTGTGCAAGTGCCAATTCACGTCTCAACAGTACTTTTGTCTTTTAAGTTTATAACTTGCCTGCTGCTTTCCAGATCATTTAGGCATAATAACAGTGATATATAGGGAAGCTTATTATTTTGTCCCTTCAATCACTTCAACAATGTACAGCTTGTAAACCACTCCAAAACCAAATATTTCATTTGTGTATCACTAATATCAGGCAAAGGTTTCTCAGTGCTATTGCTACCTCCATTCTTTCTATCTTTTTTTTTTTTCGTTTTCATTGTAATAATGTTATTTGTGGTGTGGCAAAATAAAAAAAAAACTCAAATAAATTTCAAAGTGCCCTTAGGCTTAGTGTAGAATTTCTGTGAAGACAGAATTGAGAAATAACTTAATTTAGGAATATGGTTATGATTTGAGCCATCAGTGGTATATCCCTCATTGTCTGCTCTTGCAGGCAAGGTAATAAGCAGAACCATGGGTGTTTGTAATAGACAAAGTATCGACTAGTATAGTAAAAACGACTAGTATATAGTATAGTAAAAGATTGCGTGTATTAAGTTAGGAATTTTGTTACAAGCATATGTACCATATACTATAATGTTGTGTGTATTATTTCATCACATAACAGTTATAATGGTTAAACTGTATTTAAGTATTTCGGCTTTCAACTGAGAAAGTTTGGCCAACATATAGACTATTAAACAAAATAAATGTGTGTGCATTTTTTGGTGTCACGTTTTTATTTGTTCCCTTTCGGATTTGGTCCTAATGTATGACTGCTTCTTGTGCCAAACTTTGTACACCTTGATATTAAAACATGGTTAATAGAGGGAACTGGTTATGAAACCCAGAAAAGTTCTTTGTTAAATATTTTTGTTTGCTATTTTTGGAGTTGACTGTGCACAAGTCAAAGTGTCACAAGTCAAAATTTGGCACAAATAACAATATAGGTGGTTACGCGTGTTCATGCAACTAACCAATAGAAACATTGCGATTATGTAATTCATTCATAGTACATGAGTGCAAAACAAACGATGTGCACTGTCGTGGACCTGCGAACATAAATCTTGGCCTCTTAGTTTTGCTGCTTTGATCTTCGCCGGGCTTCAAAACCATTTCCCTCTATTAACGTAAACTATGATTAAAATAAGAACCAGGAACGTAACCGACTAACAAAAGACGGATCGAAACGCACCAAAAAGAGTTCCTCGTTGGTAAATGTAGTAATGTTTCAAAAACATTTTACAAATGAATTGATTTCTGTGACTTCATTTCTGTGGCTTTATTGCTCAAGAATTTCTCTTGGGTGGTCAGTGAAAAGTTGGGAAATGTCCGGGAATTTTTTATCCCAATTTGTGGCAACCCTGTTTCATTTGTGGGTACTTAAGGCCGAGCTGTATGTTTTGTTGGATTTGAGGCTTCATAGAGCAATAATTTATGGACTAAATGGTGTACAAGGGCGGTTTACAGTCCATCACAGCTTAACTGACAGATGACCAATAACATCACGACTTCGTTGACCAATCAGATCAACGACCAGAGTACTTATACCATTTCCTGACGTCACACAAATCACTTGACTCCGATGATGACTTCCGCTCAGGTTGTCGAAACGTCAGTCAATGTCATCACAAACAGTCCTTCTCAGGACTACACTCACCCGGACGATGGTGCTTCACTTCGCGATAAATTGCAGCCGCTTCAGAATCGCGCAGCGCGTGTTCTTACTAGCTCCATTTATGATGCCAATTTAAGCATACTATTAAATGATTTGGGATGGAAACACCTTGAAACCCAGCGCCTTATTAATAAGGCAGTGATGGTGCATAAATCTTTGAATTGCCTTTGCGCCTGGTTATCTGTCTTCTAAATTTATACAATGCAGCAATATATTTAATACCTATAACCTTAGAGATTCTGAAAATAAGCTTGCTGTTCCCTTGTCTCGTACCAAATTACTATAGAAATAGCTTCTGCTACAGCGGGGCTGTTCTGTGGAACAACTTACCCTCTGACATAAAGACAACTTTTACTAGCTTTCGACAACAGTTAACTTCTAATTCAAACACGGCATTTATGGAAAACAGGCTTTAATTTTATCAGTTTATTTCATTTCTTTTCTTAACATTACATTATTATAAGTGCTATAGTTGGTATTCTATAGATTGTAATTTTTTTTTAGGATTATGATGACGCCCGATCTCACCATAGAGAAGAATTGTATACCGCCATGAAACTATATGATATGTGCGGTATATTTGCCATTATATGTTTCAGCCATATTTGTATATTAGCCTGATGTTACCCGTGAATAAATGAATGAATGAATGAACGAACGAACAAACGAACGAACAAACGGACAGACGGACGGACGGATGGACGGATGGACGGACGGACGGACGGCCGGCCGGATGGGTGGATAGATGGATGGATGGATGAATGAATGAAATGTTTCCTTGGGTTTTCCTCAGCTAATGGTGAGTCACGAAAAGACAGTGAGATGCAAGTTTCATTCGGGCAAATAACGCTCAAAATTTTCTCCGTACTCCCATGTTTAGAACGATTTACAATGACAAACCGACCATCGTAAATGCCATAAAGATCGGACGCGACTATTTTATCGTGCTAGTGAAATGAAAGAATAAATGTGCATAATTGTTTTGTGAATGTCGGCAAATTAATAGACCTCAGTGTCCACGTTTTCTTTCAACTTTTGATTTTGAGTAGCTGGCCAAAATATATCGACAGTGCTAGAAAGAGTACCTGAAACTTAGTAAAATGGTCAAGTTTGAGAGTACGCTAGAGTCACATCCTGCAAAATAGCGCAAATATGGTTCTACAAAGTTTGGAAATTTACAGATGTTTGTATGCTGGGGGCACAATCTTGTCTCCAAGAATAGAAACATCTGTAAAATTTCACATCAAGTTTTTCGATTGGCTGGCCCGTAAAGCGCGGCTTCCATTGTTTTACCCCAGATTTTCTAGGAAAATGGCGGTCCATTATCCAGAGCCTCTCCGGGCGTCCACCTGCTGACCAAACAGCCCGAGAACTCTGGGTACGAGATTGGCCGTTGGTCAATATAAAGACACATTCTATCATGTTGATTACATATTAATTAGCTTAATTGTTATTTGCATATTTAATGCTAAACGGGTTATTTCGAATCCCCCGCTATTACGAACCATTTTGCTTTCAACACTCAGTAGTCTCACAGGATTCGAAATGGCGGGGCTCAACTATGACAACTGTATTCATAATTCATCTGCAAAAGTTAAAGGTACGTATAAAGACACATTCTATCATGTTGATTACATATTAATTAGCTTAATTGTTATTTGCATATTTAATGCTAAACGGGTTATTTCGAATCCCCCGCTATTACGAACCATTTTGCTTTCAACACTCAATAGTCTCACAGGATTCGAAATGGCGGGGCTCAACTATGACAACTGTATTCATAATTCATCTGCAAAAGTTAAAGGTACGTACAACATGTGACTTGAATACCATGAATTTGTTGATCAGAAAAAAATGAATAATTTTCATTATTCAATTGCAAAATGCATTTGACATTATATTTTCGCGAGGAGAAAAACACTGAAGCACACGAGAACAAGCACACAGGCAATATAGCAGAAGAGAAACAGAAAACTGAAAAAAGATAAGCTAATGGAAAAGAAGGGCCAACAAGTATTATAGTATTCTTATGAAAGCTTCGCGAAATTTTGAAAGCTATCGGAATGAGCCCAAACGCTGCAATATTCAGCCCCAAACATTGTTTTTAAATTGTTATAAATACACCTAGACAAAGCTAAGATAACTAATCCTCGGATCACTATGTCGACAACTAAGCAGTTTCCCTTTTCGAAAAGGGAAACTGCTTAGTTGTCGACAAGTCGAAATTTAGCGTTTAGTTGTCGACAACTCGTCTCACACACTGCGTCATTTTAGTTGTCGATAACATTTAGTTATTGACAACAAATCGTTGTCGACAACTAAATTTCTAGTCTGTGGAGGCCCTAAGATAACTACTCCTCGGATCACTATTATCACTACTCACTTTAATCCCATATTCGTATAATAAAGTTATTATTATTATTATTATTATTATTATTATTATTATTATTATTATTATTATTATTATTATTATTATTATTATTATTATTATTATTATTGCCACTTTTTTTTTTTTTTTTTTTTTTTACATTGACCGACAACCGCACTGGACGCGTGTAAGACATACTAGCTTCTTTAAAAATAAAACACAAACAGTGGAGATAAAAATGGTAAACCAACGCATTTTATATAGACTTGGCGTTTTGTATGCTAGGCAACATACATCTTCAAAAGTGACCGTTACAATTTTTGAAAACTGTTTATATACGTTTAATATAGGGGTCTCGAACCGAGGTTAAGAAAAACTATCTTAACAGATAATATGTAAAAGGATACACCTTATTAATAAAGCAACAACTTCTCACTACTAATGTTTACATTAAAAGCTGGCTTAAGTTCTTGGATAAATAAGGTTTCCTTAATTTTGCAATGATAATCGGTTTTGCCCGACGCTAAAATGTCAAAATGATCCCACTTGATGTTGTGTCCTGTGGTTTTAACGTGATCAGCAATAGCTGCTGTGTGGTCATTTTTAGCTAGGGCCTTGAAATGTTTAGTTTTCCTGACATGAAGTCTTCTGTTTGTCTTACCGATGTAAAAATCAGTGCAGTCCCAGCAAGCGGCCTTATAAATGACTTTAGACTTCTGAGAGCGGTTTTAGCGGTCCTTGTAAGGAAAGAAAGACTTGATGCTGAATCTGCTTTAGGAAACGCAAGGTTAATTCAGTTTTTTTTTTAGACAAACAATGTAAACAGTAAATGCAATAATAGTAATCTGGCAAGGGAGTCCAGGAGAAGCCAAGACAGGGACCACGCAGCAAGTTTGCAACGGGGATGGGGGGGGGGGGGGGGGGGGGCGAGGCGGCTCACTTCGAACGTTTTAAAGGTGAGTCAACTAGGGGGTCCGGGGCATACTCCCCTGGAAAATTTTTAAATTTAAGTAAGATAAGATAAGATAAGATAACTTTATTCATACACGGTATTTCCATCAGCTTAATTAATCATTTTCAACTAACTCTCTATCTACTTAATTACAATCACAAGAGAATAAAAAATAAAAACAATAAAAAACAATTAAGGCTGCTTTTCTTGGAGACCGTTTTTAAAAATCTTACTTAAACTACTTAAAACTTACTTAAAACTGTGGCGACTCAGTTTATTCTTAAAATCTCTCGAGGAAGTCACTTGTCTTAGTTCCAGGGGTAAACTGTTCCACAACTGAGCTCCACTGTACGAAAGACTTCTCTTTAGATAATCAGTGCGGGGTTTTGGAAGAGCTAGTGCGTTTTCAGTATTCCTCAAATGATAAGAATTCACACTACGGCGAAAAACCAAAACTAGATCTTAAATATTCCGGCGTCATGTCATGTAAGATTTTGTACAACATAATAGATTTCTTGTCTAATCTTTGATGCCAGAGTTCTCGCCACCGTAGTGCCCGGAACAATTCATTCAAATTACTGTCATAAGTAGCTCCTCTGAAATGGCTGAAAATGCATTTAAAATTAACATGGTGTGGTGACACTTATATACTTTCAGCAACAAAACAGCGGTGTTTTAAAACAAGAATAATCAGTTTTTGATAAAACGTTAAATAGAAAAGTAAGTTCGATTTTTTAGTATTATTTGCTTTTTACTCGGGATACTGTAAGTATACCGAGTTATAAAATGTGTCAGATTTCAGTCTTTTTTTTTTTTTTTTTTTCTGTGCAGCAAAATGCACAACACAATTACGTTCCGGTGTTTGGATTGGCCAATGCACAATAGCAGGCACGTGGCGGTGTGTTCATTGGTTAAAGCAAACCACATAGTCCAAAGGTCGAAAGGCTAACACCACGCGACGGTTGTTTACAAGTTATGCAAATTCATCGTGTTTGAGTTGTGAAGCTAGATATTTTAAGACAGCACAGTCTGTCCCCGTGAAAAGGTTTGCCGAGTGTTAAGAAAAAGTTGGAAGCCTCGCACGTGTAGTGCTTATCGGCTAATCGATATCACAAGTCGAATTCTACTGTGACAGAAAAATTACAGATTTGCACAAAGTTGTTTTCGTAATGTGATACCTTCCATTCAATACGTGACCGCAAGTGAACACTCAAGGTTAAATAATCCACTTCGACCGCCGGACCAAATTTTCCTGCACATATCTTTGTAAAGTTGTTAAGCTAGATTTTAATACAGTACAGACTGTCCGCGTGAAAAGGTTTGCCGAATTTAAGACAAGGTTGGAAGCCTCGCACGTGCTGTGAGAGAACGTTGTGACAGTTCTATATTTAGAAAATCGCAAAGTTGTTTGGATGTAATTTGATCCGGTTTATACCACAACTCAATCGCTGTGACAGTTCTATATTAGAGACAAGTTTGCGAATTTTTGGTTTTCACGTGGTCAGAAAAAAAACTAAAATTAAACATTTATATTTTTTACCTTCATCAGGTAAATGACATTTAAGCCAAGTAACACGCTTTGTTTTGAAAATAGAGCAGTTTGAATTTCAAGTGCTTTCTACAATGCGTGACATCTGGACATGTCACATACACGGAAACGATTCGCCTTGTGTTTTCAAGTTTGTTTTCAAGCTTCGCAGAGAGAAAAAACTCCAGATGTTGCCACTTAATCTAGAAGTAAACAACAACAGCTGACAAGGAATATTGATGGCAACTCTCAAAACGGTTTAACGAGCTTTGCTCGAACGTGAACAAAAAGGTCTTACGTGAACCCAAAACGGATAGTTTCGAGAATCAGAAGCGTGCGTCCGGCTTCTGGAACAAAAAAGTATCCCGAGTTAACGCTCATAGAGCGTCTTGTTATTGTTGAAAAGTGTGTGTGTGTGTGTGTGTGTGTGTGTGTGTGTGTGGGGGGGGGGGGGGGGGGGGGGGAGGGGGAGCTAAAGCCCAACCCAGACCCTCCCCCTGCGCTTTGCCTGCAAGAGGCTTATAAAAGCTGGGATCCCTAGTCAAGGAAATAAGGAGAATCATTCACAAGATAGAACATTTTTTTTAAGATTAAAGGGGTTAATTTCTAAAGAAACTGTGGTGCTGCGTCGGTGGGGGAGTGAAACACGAAAATTTGGTTTATCAAATAGAACTCAAAAAGCTAACGTGATTAGATCAGGAAGGAGTATAAACGGGAGTATAGTATAACGAGGGAACATATATATCGTAGATGTAGTTATCAGCTCATAGCTGATCAGTTTATTTGTGAAGTGGTTGCCAAGCTGTAGCCAAGCCGTGATGGCCGGCAATTCGCGGCAAAGCGCCCAACAGAAGCACCTGTCACGTTACTTCCATATTTGGTACATGGTTTAGCCCAGTGCGAAGTACTCTTCTTCGGTCTTGTTAGCTTCACCCTGGCGAGCTTCGAGCAAATTCCTTCCAAACAAGAACCCAAAAGGGAACTAATGGATTCTGAAGGTAAGCGAAATGACAGTTTCAGTAATGTTCTATCAGATGACTCAATAATTTGGCCGTCGAATTTTGCCTTTCGCTTGGTAAGCAGAGAATAAAAGGTTGACTCCCATGCGTCAAGCAGGAAGAAACGGGTTATAAGTAATCTTGAATAAGTCGCAATCTTTCTACTATGTTGCTGAAAAATAATGTCTAAGGCTGCTTTCGAGTCTCACGTGTTAGACTTGTTCAAATGTAATTCCTAAAAGAGGTATCTTTACGTAATCATCTCAGTGTTGAAAGCCTCATGATGCAACGCAAGCTTTTGTAAGTGTTAAATTTAGCACACTTGTTCCTCCATGCCTGAATTCAATCATTCCCATCGTCTTTAACGACACAGTGAGCAAAATACAATTCC
>JAEMWC010000368.1:372500-397500 GCA_016490735.1 Pachyseris speciosa
ATGGCTATTCCATTGGAAATTTTAACATTTCAATCTTAAGCAGAGTGAATGCTTGGAGCACCCAACAGCCTACCTTTTCCAGTTCTTTACAAGAGCTTTTTGCTATATTTTCCTATTTGAAGTTATACTCAAGAGATTTTCATTTTAAGTGAGTTTGCAATTATCATATTAATAATTGCAGGAAAAATGAAGATTAAGTGCAGTGATCTCATGGTTAGCATTTTCTTTTTTCTTCTCGACAAACTACAGATAGTACAGGAGTATGAAAGAGCAGTGATTTTCCGTCTCGGTCGGTTGCTTCCTGGAGGAGCTAAAGGACCAGGTATGCTGTACAATGTAACAATGCTGCTACCACCCCTTGTTATTAAAAACATCTAAACAAGAGTGTTTTAAAAGTGACACAAAGGGTGTATTTGTTTCAGTGAATCCAAAAGAGATTTTTTATCAGAGACTCACCAGATTTTGCGACCCAATGGAATGCAAAATCCAGAAAAAAGATTTTAATTATGGTGGCCTCTCATATGCATTGAATATGGTTGTGTCTTAACAAATGTTGTGCTTTCTTATCAAAATTAACAAATCATTTATTAAATGACAACTGGCAGTTATTGGCTGTATTACTTGTGTTAAAAAATACATAATGTAAAAAATATAATAGAGTGTTGTGTAATATATAGAGTATTGTGTAATATTAAAATTAAAATTCTAAGTTCTAAAATTCGATGAGGTCTGTAGCGACGATGGCATCCTGGAGTTACTTGCAAAGAATCAGAAAAAGAAGTGTGTGAAAATTGAAATTATGTGGAGTCTTCAGTACAACAGTAGAACTTGCAAACTTTCTTCACTCACTTTTGAATGTCTAAGTGAACAGTCGAGTTCTTGACCAAAGGATTGTTAGCTGTATGATGTGCCTTCCTTCCTTCCTGCATCAACCCAACAAGGTGGGGTGAGAACTACCAATAATCTCACTTTGAAAGCAAGTACCTTTGAATTAGTCAGTCTTAGGAAACCATGAAGGCCTCCAATCTGTGCCAGATAGCCATGATGTGACAAGCTCAAGTGGTTATTGTGTTTACTAGCGAGTTTGTAAAGCAATTGCTGTTAGTTTGTCCCAGCAATTTATTAAGTTTCCTTCAGGCCAATGGGTTAGAGATGAGTGTGACAAATATGAAGAAAGGATAGGTTTTCCTGAAGTAATGGGAGAGATCAATCGCTGTCATGTACCTGTCAAAGTGTATCAAAGTGCCTAGAAAAAATCCTGAGCGGTACATAAGCAGGAAAACAAAGCTGGCCAATGAGATTATAATTTCAAATCCATTGTCAAAGGAGCTGAGCAGATCACAAAACCAACAATCTGGATTTAGATTGACTGATCCAGTGAATCTCTTCTCTGAAAGGATTCTTTGGATCCAAAATCCTGATTTGGATTTGCTGAAAGGAATGCACAATCCATTTTTAGATCAAAAAATTGTTTTGGATTCCCCAAGAGGAACACACCCAAATTATGAAACAGGTGCATCAATAGGAGTCCACATTCTTGTTGTGTGGATGTGACTCAAACTCAACTGACTTTTTCCAACATATAGTCAGTATTTATTCCTTCTCTCAAATTCTCCTTACGTCTTTCATGTGCGAGTTGTATTTAATTCCGACGAACTCAGTGTAGGAGGAAGTAGCCTGTGATTTTTTGTGTATAATTTCCCCTACTCCCTTTTTGTAGAAAACACAAATTGTAGATGTGGCCTTTTCCGAGATAGTGTGGTTAAAAATTAGTTATTTTTGATTTTTGTCGTAATTTAAATTCAATGATTTATCTAATGTTCTTATTCTCCAGGATTGTTCTTTATTCTCCCCTGCATTGACTCATACCAGAAAGTTGATCTCAGGACAGTGTCATTTGATGTCCCACCTCAGGAGGTTTGTCAGTAACAGTTACATTAATTAATAAATATTCATCAGATTTATATTACCTGTGAAGCACATTCAAGTAAATAAGTTCCCTTTTGTGATATTTGTTCTTCGGGTCAAGTACCCTTTTATATACATCATCTCAAGGTAGTTCAATAATTATTGAAAATGATAATTTTACATGAAGTACCATCACTGCTTTAAAACTAAAGAGAGTTTTTATCTTATAAACATCTCCTCCTAAACGTTAAAGTCTCAAATGTTGGCCTGATTTTTGTAAATAATTAATGTCAGTTTGTTCAAATGTTAATTGAAAAGCAGTTAGGGGTCCTCAGTTTCCTGGGTACTTGACAAGGAACACTGAAATGTGTTGCTTTGAAGCCAGTTTAAAAAGATATTTGCAGCTTTGAAGCTTATGCTTACATCCCTTGGATATATTTATGGTGACTTTACTGCTGTAGAAATTTGTTTCTTTATCTCAAGAAAGCCTGAACAAATGTGTATACCTTGGAAAGTTAAATAAGAGTACTTGGTTTTATATTCTGTTTTTCTAGACTTGACACTATACATGTAGGGTAAATAAATTTGAAAGTTTTGTAGGTAAATATCATGAAGTGAAAACATATGCTGCTTTAGCACATTGCATATATCTGCAAATAATGCTTTCGGCCAGTATTTCCAAATGTTTGATATGATCAAGGCAAGAGTTGCTGATGCATATTTATCTCACTACACCATACTCTAAGAGTGTAGCTAAGAAACTAGCTAGGCTGAGTCATTAAAATGCCTGACTGCCTCCTTTGAACCATATGCTGTTGTAGGAACTGTCCAATAATGATGTTTTTGTAGAGACTTGCAGCATATTAAGCCAGTCATATTGCTACAATTTTTTTATATGTTTGTGTAGATTTTGACCAAAGACAGTGTGACTGTGGCTGTAGATGCAGTGGTGTATTTCAGAATCCATGACGCCACTACTTCCATCACCAATGTGGAGAATGCCAATCGTTCCACTCGTTTGTTGGCACAGACCACCCTGCGTAATGTGCTGGGAACCAAGAACCTGAGCGAGATCTTGGCTGACCGGGAACAAATAAGTCACACCATGCAGGTGGGAAAATAGAATCTTAGTGGTTGTAGTAGTTGATAAAGAACTGTTCCAAAAGAGCATGGCCCTCAGCTAAATCAAACTGTTGTATCCTTTACTGCACCACACCTCTGGTTCACAATGTCCTCTGTTGAACCTTCTGCAACCTTAGGACTGGCAACTGTATGTGTGATGACAGGAGCCCATCATTAGGATTGTACGACTACCCTACATTCCTGTCATGGCATTTTTACAGACCAATTTATTTTTAGATTAAATTTCCTGCAAATATCGGACTCCTACGGGAGCCCCTATGACATCACAAGAATCAGACTGCACATTCAGAGCAGTCATCAATTGCATTGATTTGTCATTGATGACATTGATTAGTCATTTATTTAATGCCATGGTTAAAGAACCACTAGGGATGTAACAAACCTTGGCTGTTACCACCCCTACCACAGGTGACAGATCTGGTATTGCCATGTGCTCATGGAGAGGCTTTCTGCGACTTCTGACGTACAATTGATTGACAAGAAAAACACATCTTTTGATTTTTTTAGTCACAAATTTTGTCAGCTGTGCATTTGAAGATACAATCACTTCAGACTATAATTTTCCAGTCGAGACAAACCATCTGATAACACAAAAAATTTGTCTAATAAACTTCTTTTTTTGTGTGGATTAAGGCTCATAGTCCAGTTTGTTTGCATGGCCAAGGCAATGCAAGGGCAGGTAATTTGGTTAAGCAGACATTAGGGCTGTTTATACGAGAGGAAAATAAGCTGCGGCTTACTCTGGACGCGGCTTACATAAGACGCGAAAGGAACCATTTATACGAGTAAAAACTCCTAGGCCAGGATAAGCCGCAGCTTGAGAAAGCCGTGAACGTGGATTTTGTATCATTTATACGGAGTGTTCCTGTCTTATGTAAGCTGTGTTACCAGTGTAAACTGTGGCTATTGTCAGTTTTTCATTTGAAATCTTGCGTTCATGCTTGCTATCACAACAAAAATGGTTAAGTTAGCATTAGCATTATTTTTGAGATTCTACATTTTATTAGCTTCACAGTGATGCATACAGCTGTACAGTAGTTTTCTAGGGTTTTTTAAAAACAATGCGCACAGGAGCAATTGTTTCAAAAGGCATTGTGAAGGTTTACAGTAACCTCAATTCTACAAATCCAGAATAAGGTGCTGAAACTTGTGTATCTTCCCCATAACAGTCATCTCTGGATGAGGCTACTGATCCTTGGGGTGTGAAGGTGGAGCGTGTTGAAGTGTAAGTTACATTTTTTTTGCAATCAAGAACATTGGCAAACCAGTATGTGCATTTGTGAACATATTAGGTTGTCTCGAAGTCAATCTGAGTGTTATCAATAATGCATTATTTTCTTGAGATTTATAGTGGTTATTATCTATTTGGGCTTTTATATGCAAAGATTAAATTGAAGTGTTAAAAATCCCTAATTAACTTTTATTAACTTTTATATGCAAAGATTTAACTGAAGTGTTAAATCTCTAATTAACTGGCCGCTAACAAGATGCATGCTTTACTGTTGTGTAGGAAGGATGTGCGTCTTCCTCAGCAGTTGCAGAGAGCCATGGCAGCTGAAGCCGAGGCATCCCGTGAGGCTCGTGCTAAGGTATAGTACTACTCAGTAAATAAGTTCACTTCTAGCTGAGTTAGTGTGGACTGGAAACTTACATACATGTACGGTAAGAATCAGCACAATATTTGAAAATTGGCAGTAAACATGTTTCTAATGTGTTTACCTGAAACAAATGAGTTGGTGGTGATTATTATTGAGGCCTTCCAAGGAGTAGAAGTGACAAGCGACATGGCTCTGAAAGCAGGTGATAATCTTCTCCCTAAACACCAACAACTGACTGAAAATGGCAGAAAAAGTGACAATTCACTTTCCATTCCTCTTTATTTTCTTTGTGACTTTTTCAATTCAATTCTATCAATTCTTTATTTATTTGTACTATAAACAGCATTTAAATACAGTTTTTAAGGTAAAGAGATCACAATAGTAAAGCATTAAAGAGTGTTAAGCCGTTAAGCAATAAATTTATATGAGAGTGGTGGCCAAAGTACAAATGTAGCAAAAGCTTTCTGGTTGGACACAGCCATGGTCAAATAAATGGCAGCACAAGAAATTAAATATTCAGCTAAGTTAGACTGTATATGTTGTATTTATGTTACCAAAAAAAAAGGAAACAGCAAAATGAAATTAATTAACAGCAGCAGCGACAAAATCAAGTATAATGCAGAAGATAGCATTTATACTCTTTCTTAAAAGTATGGTAGGGCAGACAGTCAATTCTGAGAGGTATAGATTCCCAAATCTTTGAACTAGAGAATCTATATGTTGACTTACTCAACGTGATAGTGACATTTGTTCCTAATGAAACAAGGAAGAAACAATTGTAAACTACAACCAGTTGCAAAAATACTTGAGACACCACACTTAATTCCGACCAAAAAGAGGTCCTCCTGATCGCACAGACTTCTGCTCCCCCCCCCCCCCCCCAACAATGTTGGTACAAATGCAAGACCATGCTGAAAATGTGGTCTAATAACATTGATTAGGGGAGGGAGAGGAAGGGAGTCTTGCCTGCCGTGTAGTAACTGTCAAGGGAGAGTTTTAGGAGAACAATGTGCTTTTTATTGGGAGTGTCTCAACATTTTTGCAACTGGTTGTAGCAACAAAGTGATACCAGACCACCCCTTGGAAGGCCTCATTATTTTGACAGGTTCTTTATTGTTGTTGCTGTTGTCATTTTTATTATAAGTGATAATTATTGTGACCAATTAATTTCTTCACTATTGTTTCAGGTGATTGCTGCTGAGGGAGAGATGAATGCATCTCGTGCCCTAAAAGAAGCTGCTGATGTTATTTCTGAGTCACCCTCAGCTCTGCAGCTGCGATACTTGCAGACGCTGACGACCATCTCGGCTGAGAAGAATTCTACCATCCTCTTCCCACTTCCTGTTGATTTCCTGAGCAGGTTCCTGCCAGACAAGAAAGCATAAAGTTGTACAAGACAGTAGACTGGCACTCTTCAACCTTCAGATGGTTTATTTGTGTCAGCTATTTGACCTTTTCTCTTTTATTATACAGTAGAAAGACAGTAAGCAGCAGCAGGTCTCACTCATTTTAATCTTATCGTAGCCTTGCAGCTCCTATAAGCTCTAAATTTCAGTGGTGGGGATAGCATCGCAGCCCTATTGTTTTAGGGCCAGGGTCCATTGTTTGTGTTGTTTGTTCTTTTGTCTCACCTGAAGGGTGGTCTCCAATCAGGTGAGACCTTGTAAAAGCTGCGAGGTGACCCCATTTTAATGTTTTGTTGGCTGAATTGTGCACCATATTTAGTATACATGTATTTGACTGACTACACTACTCTGGATTGATTTTCATTCCAGCACACAAGTCAGTCCAGTGTGATGTGGACAGAAAAAAAATTCACCTCCGTGCAAAGGGTGGCATTAATATTTTCTCAACTCCTTAGCAGGACTGTGCTTTATCAGTGCCCAGGGGCCCCTGGCGACTTTCTTTTGCCTTTGGGCAACATGGAAATCTTACTTTTGGCACAAAATCTCTATGCTGGGCACCCTGAATTTCAAAAGTTCAGAGTTTTAGGAGCCCAAAAATTTTTCTTAGAGTTCAGCCTTGCTTAGTCTCAAAAATCTTGCTGAAAACAGCAGTCCATGTATGAACAAAGCAGAGCTTTCAGTTAAAACCCTCTGTAGTGTTGTTTTCTATCCTTTCAAAATTTCATGTTGAAACGAGAGCCAAAATGTAGGCTAGAAGCAATTGTATACTCGTTACTTGAGTGTTATTTTAATTTGGTCAATTTATAGACAGATGTTGGTGTCCAAAATATGACTGATGTTCATAATACAACGCATTTTATTAAGGATCATAAAGATGTGAAATTAGAGGCCATTTTCTGTGTGAACAAAAAAGTGTTGTGGTAATCAAGGTGGTTCTAGCTTTGGTGAAGTTTCTTACATCAACTCAAGTTTTGAAAGACTAAATACTGATGATTGTGTGATTTGTCGCTTATGTCAGTTAGAAACTACCAGTCTGTCAACAGGCTCCTTAATGGGGTATTGAGCACCGCTGATGTTATTAGACCTGTCACTCACTCTCCTTGCTCAATACTCTACTGAGCAGCCTGCTCACAGGCTATAAACTACTGGTAATTCCATCAGTAGATCCTACAAGTCCTCTTTGATAGAGCGCTTTTCAACTGAGTGTCCTAAAACCAAAACCAAAGCAATTACTCTGACCAATCACAACAGAAGTAAGCAGTGTAATGAGCCAATCAGAATACGAAGCAATTACATGTAGCCGGCGTAAAGCGCGGGAAAATACGCGCATGCAAGTCACGATTGGTTTTGGTTTTACTTCTCATTGGTTGAGAAAGTAGCGCGAGTTTTGCTGGCCAGTTACAGAGCGAAGCAATGCAAAACCAAAGCAAAACCATAATTACTTTCGACACTCAATTGAAAACCGCTCTATCGCACAAATTGGACACTTATTTGATTGGACAGTAAGATTCTTGGGACAACTGTTCAACTTGCTTGTGCTAACATAAGATTGTAGGGAGAAACGTGTGCAAATCTGACCTCGTTGAAAGGGAACTCTGCAGGGCAGAGCAAGCGATGAAAGTTGCATAATGCCAGCACTTGGCATACAGAATTTAACGTAATTAGTCAGCACTCTTTACTATCACTCGGTTTCTCCTTTCGTGCGCGCCTTATTCTACCTTCCCCTCTCCTGTCCACCGCTTGGCACGCAGGCTGTCAGATAGGGTAACGTAACATAAACTTTCTATTTATGCCCCAGCAATCATGCAGTAACGCAAAGAACTGGATGAAACGGCAATTTCTCTCTGATTAAAAGTTAAACGTAGTTGTGGTTCCCTGAAGACTGAATGCACAGAAAATACTCACATTAGTCAGATATCATAAGCTGTTAAACAAACAGATAATAGTAGATGCAGAGCTTATTCACGGTGAGCAATTCAAATGTATCTTGAACGTAAAAATAAAATGCATGAAAGTGACCCCTTACGTATTAATGATGGATGATTTGGTGTGTCAAACATTGATGAGGTCGCTCGATCGTTTCATTGACCATTGATCTTCCTACCCCTACACTTTCTTGTAAATGGCATGGTTTGAACCCCATTGTGCCTGAAAACTTGTCTAAATACAGTTTAAATAGAGGGTTATAAGTGATCTTTAATAGTTTTGTTCAGGCTAGATGCAGTTGCCCGTAAAGACTTGAAACGGACTGCTGGTGTGCTCCGATCAGCCTTGCCATTAAAATGTTTATTGGTCCGGCGTTTTCACTAAAACATGACGGTTTTGTTTCGGTCATGGTGTCTTCTGGAAGTCTTTGGTGAGGTGCAAGTAGTTTTTTTTCATTACAATTTAAGGCAAATTACAGTGATAAATAAGCCATAAGGATGATTTGTAAAAGAGCTACATGACCCCATATAAAAACAAATCACATGTAATATGATTATCACAGCAAAAAAATATTTAAATAGCACTACAGTTATAATAATGTATCACATACTAACAATTAAGTATAAAATAGCAATAAGAATCACATTAACAATTTAGTTACAAATTTTATAACGTTAGATTTAACAAATCAACACTACATGCCGAACGGACCTCAAGAGGCAGACTGTTCCTTTCGTCCACGATCCTATAAAAATAACTGTCTTCGTATATTTCTTTTTTAACGACTTAGTATCAAAGTGTCTCAGTAAGTAGCGGTCCTCTTTGCTATTAAAGTCTAATAACAGGAAAGTTGACATCTAAATGGCCGTTAATGGCCCAATTAACGCCATTCAGAGTATTCGGTTAGTACTAATGGAGGATTTTGTTGAAAACGTTTCACTCGACATCTGAAGAAATATCATTGTTTTTAGACTCGAATCTTTAGTCAGAAATTTTTTGCACTTTTGGATGGCAAATGGACAATTACACGCAGTTTCATGAGGAGTTGTGTAACCGTGTCAATGTGTCATTCATCACACTGATGCAATGAATCAGTGCTGAAAAAAGGAAAAGATGCAGGGCTTATATTGTGAAATGCACTTGTGAATGCACCTGTACTGCACTCCAGTGGGGTTATTGAATGTTTTGTGTAGCTTTGCGGGGAGTAATAGAACATAAGACTCATTTTAGGGAGTAAACGTAGCATTATTTAAAACAACCGACAAACGTTGGTCATATAAACAAAGTAAAGAGGGCCGTAAAGAGTATACGTTGCAAAAAATCATCGTGATACACTTTTGTGTTTTGTACGAAGTACAAAAAACGCAACAATCAAAAAGCGAAAAAAGTGGTATGATTTTAATTAGTTGATTACATGTTGGCACTCAGTTCTGATCACAGCAAAATAATATAGATTGACGAGCCAAAAGGTTTCTGCGCAGGAGGCTAGCTCTTGGCAAATGACACGATAATTTTGGGATTATGATTAGCACTTTCTTAGTAACGGGTATACATTGTCATGTTTCCTTTTGTTGATATATCTAATTAGCATTCCTTACACTAAAATAAATTCAACTTTGTACTTTGCAAATTGTGTAATTTAAACTGAACATGACAGAAGAACTGTCGAAACATTACATGTTACCAGCAGAGCTGTATTTTTAAACTTTTTGTAATCGCTTGATAGAACGCGAGACTTCAGTGAATTACTTTTCTGAATTACGCCGATTAGATCATCAGTTTGATCCATGCAATCCCCCCCCCCCCCGGGGGATACTCCCTTATATGGGCTATATAGATATGTGCGGCCCCAAAGGGTATGGTTTTTTTGCCGTTTTGGTCTGAAATAGGGTATGGTTCGCGCACTCTAGCCTTGTTTTTTTAGAAGAAGCTACTTTTTTATCATCAGGCGATAAGACCATCAACAAAAGCCCTTCTTTTTTCTCTTTTATGTTTACGCCAATTGTGTTCTTGAAAAAGGTCTGAAATAGGGTATCAGGTCTGAAATAGGGCAGGGAAAATCGCAGATTTTGGTCTGAAAAATAGGGTAAGGGTTTCAGCAAGCGGGCCACACACTAGTACACCCCCACCCAATTTTCTGGGAGTACCCCCCGCGGGATGCAACCGCACTGACCAGCAGGATTATCGATCATCCACTGGGTCGCTTGCTTTTATGTAGTCGAGCGCGAAGCGCGAAGCGCGAAGCGCGAGGCGAGAGCCGGGAGAGAAAATAAACGCGCTCGTGTCTCGCTTTACGCGCTCGATGTCTCGTGCTTCATCTACATCTACATTTATTAAGTTGGTAAAATCCGTTAGACATCGCACCAACTATTAAAAGAAACGATCATAAATTATATACAATGCTCGGATAAGAATTAACAAATAAACTAGGTAATACATATATAAAAATAAGTGAATCGTAATATAGAGTAAAAATTATGTAAAAAATCGCAGGGTAATGAGAAGTACCATGTTGCGTCACTTACAATGGCAGTCGAAATCTTGAAATATTTTCAGCGAGCCTTTTCGAAGCTGTATGTATGTGTATGTATGCTAACTTTATTTTGACACGGTTTATTCATCAGTTACAAAATCCATTATAACCTAACTAACCTAACTATATCTAACATTAAAAATATCAAAACTATAAAAACTGCTTTACATGAATGCCGTGTTTCTAAAAAACATAAGTTATGAAAGCTGAGGAATACATAGGTAAGCATAAGTTTAATTTTGTTTTTCTTATCAACTTTATCTTGTTCTTTCAGTACAAAAGAAGCAGCACAATCTTACCTTCCAGTCCATCATTTGCTACCCTGGGTGCCAGAGGTTATTTTTTCGTTTGAAGGAGGGAATTTACGCGGCGAAGCCGCAGCAACGAGGCTCGAAGCGCCCGTCTCTCGCGTTCTATTTTGGCGTTTCAGGGATAATAATTTTTTTCAACGGGCCTGTGGAGCCAGGGTAATCATTTGCGTGCAGTGTCACACGTTCTCTGCCGCGCGTGGGACGCAGTACATGATTGATTGGTTGATCTGAGGGCAGAGTCTGATGTGCTTTGGTCATGTGACATATAGCTGCGAAGAAGTTTGTTGTCTTTCCTTGTTGGTGCGTTGAGGCGTGCTAGAAACTCTAAAAAAAATGGCAGCGGAAGGTAAGAAATTATTGCTTTTTCGGTGAAAACGGTGTGAAAATGTAAAAAGTTCATTAAAGTGATATTATAGGACCAATTTTTGTCTTCGAAGGGCGTTAAAAACGTGAGTAGTAGCGATTTCATTAAAATACTGTGACAGATGGCAATTTTCAAGGTTTCAAGTTAGACCACGAAAGTTTGTGACCTTCACATTGAATTACATAAGTCTGAATCATGCTCTTGTTACAGTTATAGTTGTTGATGCTTGAAGTTCAGTTTAAAGCGAAAGCCTTCGTTACTCCGTACTGTAAAACAAAATAAGCTTAGTATGAACTGAAATATTACAAGTTCTTGTAATCTACCGAAATTTTATTATAACAGGTGACTGATGTCATTGAATCGCCATTGTTTTTTATCATGATGTACACCACTTGTTTTAAAATCCTTGTTTGTTGCTGGGTACGATCTCTGGAGTAAAGCCTTGAACAATATTATTTCATATGCATAGAGCTGCTTTTATTGCAGAGCTCTTGAATGGAATGCTCTACCAAAAACTGTGGAAAATTATTTTTTCGGTTAAGTAAAATTCTAAGTTGTTTACATTTTGCGAATGTTTAAACTACAATAAGCTGTTGTTGTCTGTTGTAGACTAAAAATTTACTTTGCTCTTAGACTTCTTATTTTGACCATTGACATTGAGTTTGATGTTCCAAACCTATTTAACCAAGTTGTTGTGGATTCTCTCTTTCAAGAGAATGCCTAAAAGTTACAGCAAACCTAGCTAAACCCCTTTAAAATAATAAGATGCCTTTCATACCTTTGTTTTCAGCTCATTATGTAACCCCAGAAAATGTTATGAAACATCTGTAGCCTTCAAAATATCAGAAAAACATACATTTCAATTTTGCATTTTGGTTTAACAACCCATTTGTTCAGGCATTCTGATGACTAGAGAAGTAGGGTTAGATACATTATGCTTGAAAATTTGAGCATAATTTATGCTTTTGAGTGTCACCCTCAAAACAACAGCATTATGCTTAATATCATGCTTGAAAAGTAGCATTATGCTCAACTGATCTTGGTTATATTTGATGCCCTTACCCATTCCTGCAGGCAAAAAAATACCTCCATATAATAAGTCAGAAACAGGACATTTTATTACATCAATTACAACTTAACAAGCAATAAACAACAAATAAATATCCTCAAAAGGACTCAAAATGTCTTATTTCAATGGAACTCTCCGTAGTGTTAGGATACTCTCAGATAGGTTTGCTGTCAGGCACATAAACTTACAATACATATCTATCTCTTATTAAATTGAAATTATGGAAATATTGATTTATAATTATTATTATTATTAGTTTTCTTCATGCTGACAAAATGCCCATTATGCTGGCATTATGCTCAATGCTCCCACTATATCATTAGTCTGAAAATTATGTCAACATAATGCATCTAACCCTATGCAGCATTCACAGCAACAACTTAACTCAGTTGCTTGTGTCCAAGCCTCTAGTATACACCCTTATACCAACACTGCATTCATTCAGCTTTGAAGAAGTGGGCACCTCCAGGGAAAAGAGTTATTCATTAATTAAGGAACCCTCCAATGGCTGTTGCTATGGAAACATGTTCAAATTCATTGTTGCATACGCAGTCAGCTTCATTGTTTCTAGTCATAAAAAACAAGTGTGACTTCTCTGTTGTATGTAACATGTTTGCAAATGATGGGTAGTGAAATTTTGAAAATGGATATGCAGACATTCCAACAGGGAATTTGATTCTAACTGTTTGGTGTTGGTTATTGAGCTGCAATCAGTTGCAAAACTACTGAGACACTGTACCTTACTTGGCTTTAAAGTGCTCCTAACCCCTAAATCTTTTTTTTTCTTCTAAAGTAAATCTTTGCACCTGTGCAAAACACATTCCACCTTTTTTTTTTTTTTTTTTTTTTTACTTAATCTTAACTTTTCATGACTTTTTAAAGGCTGTAAAAGTTACAAAATCTAGTCATCATCTGTCATGCAACCAAACTAGTAAAGGATGTGGGTCTCTCCCTGATTTGACGTCACAAACTGATTTGCATTGTGGTAAGTCTTTTGTAAATGTGCATACAAAGCAGTTGGTTGCATCAAATCAGGAATAGATCCATGCCTCTTTTAACTCGGTCATGTACCAAGTGATGCTTAGTTTTTCGTAAGTTTTGAAGCCCCTAAAAAAGTCCAAAACTGGAAGTAAAGGCTACATGTAAGTGTTGGAATGTTGCAATGTTTTCTGTTTGCTGAAAAATATTTTTGGGGTTAGGTACACTTTGTCTTCCATCTCCTTTCTCCTCTTATCAAAGTTGCTAGCAGTGCTTGTGTTTTTTCAACATTTTGCAGGTGAAACACCAGGCCGTGGCATTTGTGATTACATACTGACAGGCATTTCACTCCTTGTGTTCATTTGTACACTGCCTTTATCATTGTGCTTTTGCCTGAAGGTATGGAGGTATTGGTATCCTTTAGAGTATACTGATCAGCTGGGTTATACTAGCTCAAGTTCCATGGAAAAAATCAGAAATTATTGTGTGATATGTTAACTGTGATTTTAGTTCAAGTTACATGGAGTTTTAGACAACATAACTTGTAGCTAAACTTTGTATTGACCTCTTGAAATAAAGTTTTGATTTGATTGTTTTGATGACGACTAAAATTCATGTTGCAAATGATTTCTTATTAGGGTTTTCCTCCTTTAACTAAACAGTGTTCACTGGTAAAAGGCCAATAAAAAAACAGTTTAATGTGCTCATTCAAGTATGAAAATACATGTAAAACCCACCAAACTCTAAACACATTAATTTTATTTTGTTCTTTCAGTGTTAGTCATTATTTATTGACTCGTATTAAGATAACTCCTTTGAATCAAATGTTGCAGATTGTGCAGGAGTACGAGAGAGCAGTGATTTTCCGTCTTGGGCGACTGATGGCAGGGGGAGCGAAAGGACCAGGTAACGTGCTAAACTGAATATGATGGCAATTTTATTTGGTTATGGTAGTACATTATCAGTTAGCCACGTGTATTATATCATAATGGGGCTAGTTTATCTTGATGATATTATCACATGCTAAAACAATCTTTTAGTTAAAACCTGGATAAGTGGTGATGGCATAGATTTTGCTGGAATGTAATGTCTTTCTTGTTTTCGGTTTTGTATTTTGTCTACATTGGAGACAGTGCAAAAAGTCTATATCATCTTTATCCTCTCTAAAGGAACCGCTCATGGCAGTGGTAAAAATTTATTCAATCTTTGATATGAAAATGTTCAATAAATAGACAGTAAATAAAATAACCCTTACCCAATACATTCAAATTGTTTTCTGATTGCATACAGGACTTTATGATGTTGTTATTCTCCAGGATTGTTCTTTATTCTCCCCTGCATTGACTCATACCAGAAAGTTGATCTCAGGACAGTGTCATTTGATGTGCCACCTCAGGAGGTACCAAATAATGTATTTTTGGTGTTATGTCATTGAATCACACTTAACTGTAGCAGCACTAGAGCAGGAAAACTTAGTAAATGCCATAAAATCCAGAAAGTAATCATTACACACACACTGTTTACCTTTAATGTCATTACGTGTGATGCCTACGGCAGACTGTTTCAAGGTTTTGGATGTCGAATTCGGCTTTTTTTTTTTTCATCATAACCATAAATTGCAATGAATTTTAACTTGATTAAGCAATTGGAATCCACTAACTGCTTATTTAGGGGGTGCTAGAGAGTCAGGTTTTATCACCTGCAGATATTTTAGTTCAAAATGGCTTTCAAATCTATCACACATGAATTTACAAGAAAGTACTTTGCTGCTCTGGGAAGGAAACACTACTTTTTTTTATCTGTAAATCAAAGGAATAAGTTGTAAGAAACGCAACAGCTTAAATGCTGGAAATCAGTTTGACCATGATGAAGATATCCTCTTCGAGAACACATCAGTAAGTGTGTTTTTTTCAAAGCAAAGAGTCTTTGTTGTGCCTTCACATATCACTCAGCACAAATCATCCCAAGGGCTGTAGACTGTCTGTTTGAGCACTTCTGGGAATCCTGTGGGCTGAGTTTGTTGGTTCTGTACTCTGTTCCAAGAGGTTTTTCTCCAGGTACTCCGACCAGTTTTCCCCTCTCCCCCAAAACCAACATTTGATTTCATTTGATTTATTTAGAGTTGATTTGATTTTGTAGAGCATCTGTGCTCGGCTAAATACATTTGAGACTTAAATAAAGTGATTATTATTATTATTATCCACCTTGCCAAAAATTACAAGGTTGAAATTCCATGTAAATTTTTACATTGCTTTTATATCTTACATTGTAATTGTGAAAAACCTGGTCAGTTCAAGTGAATATATAATTGCTTCAAGTGACTCCCAATTCCCTTGGATTGCATTTACATCATTTTACTCGAGGTGAAAATTAAACACCTTAGTATGCTTTTCAACCATAAATGGAGGCTTACCTGGATAAAATTTTATTTAGAAAAACATATGAAACTTTGTTGCTTGCATCATTTATTTGCTTTGGTTTTGTGTATTGATCCGTGAATAATTATTGCACAGACCCCCCATAGTCATTGTAACTGTGTATGCCTTTTTGTGTTTTACTCTTTTTTCTGTTCTGGTTTCAGTAGCTTGGCAGTTAATGTGGTTGTAATGTAGAAAGGCCTAAAATCCTTGGACTACAAAACCCTGGCAAAACAGCTTACCCATGGAAGTTAGGGTTTCAAGGATATGATCTTATAGCAACAATTTGATACTTTAATGCCAGTGCCCCTTAAGTCAGCATTATGCCTATACATCTTTGTCTCCAGCTAACCCTCTGTGTCATTATTTTTGTGTGCTCAGATATTGACAAAGGATAGCGTGACAGTGGCTGTAGATGCTGTTGTTTACTTTCGAATCAGTGACCCAACCATGTCAGTCACTAATGTGGAAAAAGCTGATCAGTCAACTCGTTTGTTGGCACAGACTACTCTGCGTAACTTTTTGGGCACAAAGAACCTCAGTGAAATCCTGGCCGACCGAGAGGAAATAAGCCGAGCTATGCAGGTGCATCCATCAGTCTTCTTACTCTAGATATAGGGCAGCAAGAGAGCAATGACTGTAGGACTTGATCAGCACATTTAAATACTTTTTATTTCTTGTTTGTTTTGTTTACAGAGTTCGCTGGATGAGGCTACTGATCCTTGGGGTGTTAAAGTGGAACGTGTAGAAGTGTAAGTGTTACTTTCAGTCATGCATGAGTGTGAAAGTGTTACTTTTGGTCAAGCAGTGTGTGTAAAATTGTACTCAGGATTTAAAGGAGCACTGTCACTGGGATTTTTGCTGTTTTTGGTTCAATTCTGCCAAAATTACTGCCTTTTACCTGTTATCGTGCAAAAAATGCTCCAGCCTACAGAATCAGCAACATGAATTCCAATGAAATTTTAGCAGGAAGAGCTAACCATAATTATTTTTTTGGTGATTTTTCAATGCATAGCTTGAAATTTTGAAAAAACTGGCAAGTTTTTTCAAATTTCAATCCATTTCCATCCTCATCATCTTACATGGAATACAGAAGTTTATGGTGTCAATGCAGTACTACAGTCTTTGGCAACAAAACTAGATCATTATTTTAAGGTTCCCACTGATGCATTGGCAGTTTAAAGCTTTTTAATAGCGTGGCACTGCCCCTTTAAGCTGATATGCAAGGTAGCATTATTTATATAAGACATTAGCATAAATCTACTAGCGTTCTATCACAAATGCCGCTCTCTGATTGGCTACGCTACTCGCTATCTATTCTGTGATAGATAGTGAGTAGCGGTTGTCAACAAAATGCCGGCCGCTTCTTCACGTTTTCAAAGTGTCTGCAAGGAGGATTTAAATAATTGACTTGTTTAGTTTGAACGACTAGTAGATTTATACTAAAACAATTAGATTATAAGCTTGAGATTTCTATCCGTGATGGCTGATTCGGGCTGCACCCTCATCAGCTATCACGCGATAGAAATCTTGAGCTCATAATCTAATTGTTAAATAGAGAATTTAACATAGTCTGACTTGTTTATATTGTTCGCTCAAGATTTTTATTTTCTGTTGCATGCACTTTCATGAACTGTCTCACACAGACTAACATAGAGTTAATGATCTCATTGAAGTAAATAAATAAGTTGTAGAGAATATCTTGATTAATGTTACACTGAAAGGAATATAGTTTAAAACTACCTCAGTTCAGTGCTTCTCACTATACACTATTCACCCTAAAATAGATAGGAACAGAACCTGCTGAAGTGAGGACCATGACCAGTGTTAGTTTAATGGTTCTTTGCCATGCATATATACAGTGAGGAGGAAAATGAATTATAAAAGGCTAATTTAAGATGATGGGATAGTAGCATGGGAAACATTGTAAGACTACTCTCCTTGCAGTAACACGAGTTACAGCTGAATACCCTTAATGAGATCGTTATGCATTCAAGTCTTAGGTGATCTGGACTGTTGTAGGTCCATTATTTTTCTGAAGGTGTTGATCTCAGTGGAATGTATCGCTCTAAACCTAACGACTTCTGGGCCCGGTTGTTCGAAAGACGATTAACGCTAACCCAGGAATAAGAGTTAACCGAAGTCTCAATCTCGCTCGTTGAGAAAGTTTTGTAAATCATATTTAACGTTTAAAGTAAAGTTGAATTCCAATAAAAACTTAAGGATGAAAATCTTTTGGAAATGCTTTTGTTGAACAATAATTAAACTGGACTCAAAGTTCGCTCTAACCCGGGATTAGCTTAATCGTGCTTCAAACAACTGGGCCCTGGGTTTTGTAGCCAATCTGATGATGGGATTTGCGATAGAACAGTGCATGCGGTTTGTAGTAGTTTTGTATACATTTTGTCTAAAGACCCCTGACAAACAAGATGTTGTGTTGTTGATGCGTAGGAAGGATGTGCGTCTTCCTCAGCAGTTGCAGAGAGCCATGGCAGCTGAAGCTGAAGCTACTCGTGATGCAAGGGCTAAGGTAAGAGTTTAAGTAATACATAAAATATGAGTGGGAGACCTTTATGGGCAGTTAAAATGGCGAGCTGCAGGCGAGCTGCAGGCGAGCTGTTTTAAAGCCCATAAAGGTCTCACGCTCATATTTTGTTACTTGTGAAATGAAACAATAGATTGTGTTTGTCGTGTTTGTAATGTTAATCAGTACTTAGAGATCTGTATGAAAGTTAATGCATACTAATTAGTGGAGCAGGACACTTTTATGAAAGTTAATGATTTTTATTGGGGTTTAGAGAGGTATACATGTGACTCAAATACTACCCGTAGATTGGTCGTTAGTCTTACGAATTATTAATGAATTTTACAAGGACAGGTAATGATCGAGAACTCTTTAGTGAAGTATTCAGTTTGATTTTAGTCACATTAACACAATATCTGGACACTAACTTTTTTAAAAATGTGGTGCAAAATGCACCCATAAAAATTAGTTATTGTGGGGTCACCATGCTTCCTCTTTCTTAATTAACAAATTTATCATGTTTTTAAGGGAGCAGTCAGTCGTATTAAGCGGGATACACATAATCAGACTAATTACATTCCTGATCAATGCAACTTTATTGCCCGCATAAAAAGGCAATGGCAAATAAGAATTTTTTTGTGGGCCATTTAGGTCTTTAAGCAAATCTGGATTTTACTAAATACGGGAATTCCCAGTGCATGCATGTGCAATGCTCTGACATAATGAGATTCATAGTACGTCACAATAGACATCACAAAGTGTCCCGTTCTTCATGTGTCACAAAACTGTTTACTATTTTGTTAAGAAATATAGTTTGGGGACAACCCTCTCCCATTGGAGACATGTTGTCAATTGCAGTCAATTTTAACTGTCTATTTATATTTGGGCTGTCATTAAGGGGCCATTGTCATGCTATTGTACCATCACTTAAACCCTTTGACTACCAATTTATTGCATTTTTTTTAGTAAATTTTTAGTGATAATTAGTCTGGAGGACTAATCTTCTCCACTTAAGGAGTTGCGATGGAAATAACAGTGGGCTTGTTTCACTGTGGGCTCACTCTAAAGGTGTGACGTCACGCACATTAGCGGCTGTTGTTCGTTTACCGAGTCAACAAGCTTGATTGTGGTAAATTTGCCGCTTTATGAGGTTTTTTCGAGCCATTTTCCTCCACAAAGGCCCCCAGGCTGGCATCCTTAAGCTGGAATGTGGGTAAAGGCAAGCCTTTGAAAGAAACCAGAGGTGACAGACGGTTTCTTGCTGAATGAGACGCTAAATCTGCTTCATAGCCAATATGGCGGTGGATGGCCGAAGCTGTCTCTCTGCTAACTTTGTGGAAGGATTCCAGGGCCTACCAAGGCAATTTGGGCTAGTTTTGACTGGTAAAAAGTTCAATTGACGTGATATTTTCCTGGTAGTACTGGGTGGCCCGACACTTACAAAAAAAAACTTGGAAATAGGAAATGGAAGGGTTCTATGTTCCTGGAATAGTTAACGTTCCCAGAATTCTTTTGGGGCGCGAACAAGACAACTTGAGATACGCGAGATTGGCTCCAATAAAATGGCTAAAGCGTGGCTTGCGGAAAAAGTGAGAGGAAAATTTCCCTCCAGATGCCAAGGGCTGGCTTTAAGGTTTGCTGTAAATGTAGAATTTTGATTTTGGGCAATGTTTCTTATTAAAAAGTTGACCACGAAAATGTGTAATTTTTGGTGTTGTTCTTTGGTCAAAAGACTGGCATTTTGGGCTTTGCTGCCAAAAAACTGTGCTATGCAGCGGAATTCGGGTATTGTTGTCGGTTTTTTGGATTTGATAATTGCAAAAAGCACCATTTAGTGCTATTTTCACATTTTTATGCCTTTGTGACAAAATTTAAACAAGAAATAAATCATAAAAGCAAAAGCGGTATAAATTATTATAAAAATTATGCCAATTGGCGTCTTTGGGAGTCAAAGGGTTAATCAAATTTTGTATTTGCCCGTTGTTTGACATTTTCATATCACAAACTCGGCAAACTAATGATACGTTTTAGTAATAGTAACACTAGAACGTTTGCTCTTAATCTAAGCAAAAGATAAGGATTTAGAGTTGGGAGGGTAGTTGATACAAACCCTCAAGAGCTCAATGTCAAACCTGAGCGCAAAGTGCAAGTAAAGGGGGTTGTCAGTTTTGAAATTATCGTTTCAGGACAAAATATTTTTGAGTTAACAAACGCAGCACTGTATGGCTAGCTACCCTAGGGTGTTGCAGTGAAGTTGGAATGTTTGTCACATGACTTGTTGAAGTCCAAACTCCAACCCTAACAATAGCCCCAACCTAGCCCTAACCATACCTCTAAACCTAACCCTAACCCTAAGCCTAACCACAACCTTAACAATAACCCTAGGTTTGAGTTAAGGATGGCCATTGCCTTTTGCTGGTGGTGTCAAATACTCAGGTCACGTGATGCAAAATGTTCCTTTAACCCTTTGACTACCAATTAATTGCATTTTTTTTAGTAAATTTTTAGTGATAATTAGTCTGGAGGACTAATCTTCTCCACTTAAGGAGTTGCGATGGAAATAACAGCGGGCTTGTTTCACTGTGGGCTCACTCTAAAGGTGTGACGTCACGCACATTAGCGGCTGTTGTTTGTTTACCAAGTCAACAAGCTTGATTGTGGTAAATTTGCTGCTTTATGAGGTTTTTTTGAGCCATTTTCCTCCACAAAGGCCCCCAGGCTGGCATCCTTAAGCTGGAATGTGGGTAAAGGCAAGCCTTTGAAAGAAGCCAGAGGTGACAGACGGTTTCTTGCTGAATGAGACGCTAAATCTGCTTCGTAGCCAATATGGCGGTGGATGGCCGAAGCTGTCTCTCTGCTAACTTTGTGGAAGGATTCCAGGGCCTACCAAGGCAATTTGGGCTAGTTTTGACTGGTAAAAAGTTCAATCGACGTCATATTTTCCTGGTAGTACTGGGTGGCCCGACACTTACAAAAAAAACTTGGAAATAGGAAATGGAAGGGTTCTATGTTCCTGGAATAGTTGACGTTCCCAGAATTCTTTTGGGGCGCGAACAAGACAACTTGAGATATGCGAGATTGGCTCCAATAAAATGGCTAAAGCGTGGCTTGCGGAAAAAGTGAGAGGAAAATTTCCCTCCAGATGCCAAGGGCTGGCTTTAAGGTTTGCTGTAAATGTAGAATTTTGATTTTTGGGCAATGTTTTATTAAAAAGTTGACCATGAAAATGTGTAATTTTTGGTGTTGTTCTTTGGTCAAAAGACTGGCATTTTGGGCTTTGCTGCCAAAAAAACTGTGCTATGCAGCGGAATTCGGGTATTGTTGTCGGTTTTTTGGATTTGATAATTGCAAAAAGCACCATTTAGTGCTATTTTCACATTATTATGCCTTTGTGACAAAATTTAAACAAGAAATAAATCATAAAAGCAAAAGCGGTATATTATACGCCAATTGGCGTCTTTGGGAGTCAAAGGGTTAAAAAGCTTAAATTTACCAATGCATCAGTGGAAACCTTAAAATAATGGTCTAGTTTTGCTGCCAAAGACTGTACTAAGTTGCATTGACACTATAAACTCCTGTATTCCATCAAAGATGACAATGAAGAAAATGGATTGAAATTTGAAAAAGCTTGCCAGTTTTCCAAAATTTCAAGCTATGCATTGAAAAATCACCAAAAAATTATTATGGTTAGCTCTCCCTGCTAAAATGTCATTGGAATTCATAGTAGGAGAATTTTTTGCATGATAACAGGTAAAAGGTGCCCAGTAATTTTGGCAGAATTATACCAAAAACAGCAAAAATCCTGGTGACAGCGCCTCTTTAGGGGACTGGGGATTGTCCCAGGTATTTTGAATTACATCACCAGCTACATGTACTTTGTTTGAAAAGCAGTGTGTTGACAATTAATACCACCTCAGTTTGCATACCCGGATTCCTTTTACCTATTCCCATGTACTTCAAATATTAGTGGCAACCCTGTATTTACAAGTGCATGTTGCAAAGTGACACCCAGTTAAGGACGCGTAGTGTTACCATACCTCCCAAGTGGAAAGCCACTGGAAATTCCAAGGGTAGGTGTTGTCTGTAAAGAAAAGCAAAAGCTAAATTGGAATTTCTGAGGGGTAGGCGGTTCCAAACCAAAATACCTTTCATGTGATGGTTTGGATGTGCTTTTGCTTGTGTAGTTGTTTCCCTTGTCCTAGTGAACTGTTGACAGTGGTTTCTCGTATTGAGTTTTTGTTTTGTTTTGTTTTTTTCATTTTCAGGTGATTGCTGCCGAGGGAGAGATGAACGCATCCCGTGCACTGAAGGAAGCTGCTGACATCATTTCAGAGTCTCCCTCTGCTCTTCAGCTGCGATACCTGCAGACACTGACATCCATCTCTGCTGAGAAGAATTCCACCATTATCTTCCCTCTTCCGGTGGACTTCTTAAGCAGATTTTTGCCGGAGAACAAATGACTATATGGCCAGAAGAAACCGGACCAAGAGCGCTCCACTGAGTCGCCACCACTGACTGAAGTCAGTGTTCTGTAGCATTAAGTAGGTTTAACCACAGTGCAGAATAATAATTCACTGAATACCTTTTCGCTTTCTCATTTCAGTGAAATTTGGGAAATCGTGTCTGGAAACCTTTGTTTGTATTCGAAATTCAAGAGCCATTTTGTGCTCCTCTTAATGCAAAGCTTCCCATGGGAGAATTTTAGTTGTCGTTGCATTCATGCATTCTTGTTCTGACTTGAGGCTAGTGCAATGTATCATTAGTTAAACGGTGAAGTTTAATGTGATATTTACGTAGCCATGCACATATTATAATCATGTCAATATGACAGTTATTACCCTTATTAAGATTCAGTGAAAAACAGGAAAATAATGTTATCGTCTGGCTGACGGTTTTTTGATTAGCATAAGTAGAAAATAGCGATTTTGATATGTATGTTTTTAGTTTCAAAAGAAGACTTCCAGGCTCATTTAGTTGTCTTTTTGTTTAGACACCTTCAGTGGCAATTTCAAATTTTGTATGTTTTTGCTTTTTGCCATTGCTCTGTAACGCCTATAGATGAAGCTTAGATTGGTCCCATAAGTAGTTGGAAGATCCGATGTAATGAATTTTTACATATGGCTCATGAGGACAGTTTGAAAACCTTTAACATGCTGTCAGAAGTGCTTTCATATGTCCATTTAATGACATTGTAACGATACCTGTAAGAATAATTCAGCTCATACTTTGCTGTGGTGTTTTTATAGTTTATATACCGTGCCATTGCCTCCCTTTGCCAAGTGATAATTATTTATTTCGTTTTTGACATTCTTTTGAAAGTGGTTGTATTTCCACTGCTCTTACATTTTGTGGACCTTCTAAATTGGAACCCATGAAAATGTTTTAAAAAATGATCAAAAGCTGATTTGAAGTTTTGTTAAGTGGAAACGGTGTGCTCTTCTGTATATAATTTGTAGCAACTTTAGCTCATTTTTCGCAAGCAGTGCAGTGTTATCAAATCCAGAAACTTCTGAGGCATTCACAAAAAGAAGAAAAGTGGCTAAAACATATAGATGATGCTTACAGAAAATTCGTTTCATGTGGTACAGCATGAACAGATGAAGTTTTTACGTGCTGAGAATGCTCGTGGTATTTAACAAATGTTTAATGCGAGTTTGAATCCAAGTTTCCGTATAACCAATGTAATAACCAGTTGCACAATAAAGTGATTACTGATAACCTAATGTCCAGCTTTCATCATTAACGAAGTAACATTGTGTGGAAACTACGATGAAACTCTTCACTTCACTCGATCCCGAAGAGGTTAAACTTTGTTCAATTGATACACCATTTTATGTTGCATTGTCCTATCCAAAGGAACTCAGGATGAGAAATTGAAAGAACATTGGTCAATTCGGAGCAGGCTTAAAATGAAGCTAATAAAGCTGAATGAGCAGCTCCACTATATTTATTGTGTCCAGTCGTCGATTTGAGTAACACGTATTGAAAAGTCAAACTTCCCTCGGAACGAGGTTTCAAGTGTACACCTGAGGCCTCGACAGATGTGGGTTGGAAACTTGCATTCAAATAAGCCCTTAAAAACTGGAGCGATCTCTCCCTGCACAGAAATAGAGAAAGGGTAAGCCAACAGCCGCTGTATGGCAGGCCGTTGCTGCCAAAAGTCTATCGAGTTGTAAATCCTGGTGCAAATGCCTTTCAATATCATCGAGTTAGAAAAGTTACATGGTCAGTTTTGAAATTGCATGGTCGAGTTCTGGAGAACTATGGTTGAGTTGCATTCTGAAAGTTTTGAGTTCTCGCTAGCGAGTTTTTATATTCTCGCTAGCGAGTTTTCAGTTTCTCGCCAGCGAGTTTTTAAATTCTCGCTAGCGAGTTTTAAATTTCTCGCTAGCGAGTTGTCAATTTCTCGCTAGCGAGTTTTTCAATTTCTCGCTAGCGAGTTTTTCAAGTTTTCAATTTCTCGATAGCGAGTATGTTTTTATCAATCGTGCGCAAGCGCAAGATGCGGACGAATGTTGTAGACGGTGGCGGAAGCTTTAGACCATAGATGGAGGCCGCGAATGGAAGTCGTAAATTTCGCAATTTTGAACTGGGCTCGAACTGGTGGGGTTCAAGTGTACCGATATTTCATTGACCCAAAGAACATGATGCAAACAGGACGCTCTATGAGCGTTAACTCGGGACACTTTGGACACCTTGTGAAGTGCAGAAGTCGGACGCACGCTTTCTGATTCTCGGAAACAATCCGTTTGAAAAATGAAAATGGTTTGCTTTTGGGTTCGCTCAATGCATGTTTGTTTTTGTACGAGGGAATCACGCAAAA
>JAEMWC010000368.1:402500-425000 GCA_016490735.1 Pachyseris speciosa
TCAATTCATCCTATTAAAACGGAAATTATGTTTATATCCAAGTCTTCCTTCATTGGACCAATTCCATCTATAACCTTGGACAATCATCTGATTAACTGTACAACTCAATCTTCAAGTCTGGGAGTGACATTAGACAATAAGCTTAGCTGGACGCCCCATATTAAATCCATTGCTGCAAATTTTAATGCAAAAATCAACAAACTTAAACAGATTAAGTCTTTTGACCTTCCCACCTTAGAATCCATCTATTTTAAAGGCATACTACCAAGCACAACGTAAATTGTATTTCTCTGTGGGGCTGCTCAAGCTCATTACAGATTTTGGAGGAATCTCACATCCGTGCTGCTCGACTTATTCATAATCTCAGCCCCTCTATCCCAAAACATAAAGTTTTATCTAAAGTAAAATGGCACCCCTTATCGTATTTTTACAAAAAGACTGGCAAGCATAGCTTACCAAGCTTATTATAACTTAGCACCACCTAGTATTACAAATCTCTTTACTAAACATGCAACAAACTACAATTTAAGAGATAACCTTAAATTCGATCTAACCCGTACTTACTGGAAAGGAAACAATGATTCCTTCACTTATCGAGCCAGCATAATTTGGAACAGTCTACCCGTCAAGATCAAGTCTTTATCTTCTTTTGCATTGTTTAAAGCAAATCTTAAAAAACACTCTAAATCTATTGATAGAATATCTTTTGGTTGTAGTTCTACCATTACATTTAAAAACACTGACGATTTTACATATTTTTAGAGTTATTTTAGATATTTATTTGTTAAATAGTATTTGTAACCTATATCTGGCTTAATATTAATAATTATTATTGTAATTACTTTTACAGTTCCATCACATAGTTAGCGTATTTTGTAATTTATTTATACATAGCAGGTCCACATCAGCTTTTGCTGCCAACTTTTTAACCTGCGTTGTTAAATAAAGTATGTATGTATGTATGTATGTAACTAATTTGGGTCGACCTAAACTGTAATTAAGGACGGTGCCTCCTATTGCTAGTGCGCATTCGTTCTGCGCACCACGCAACCATCTTATCTTGCGCGATTTCCTCAGAAGATTGTTTGTTTTGATGGTCATCGTATTTTTTGTAAGCTCTTGATTTAGCGGATAGTTTTACAGGATTGGCAACAGGCTGTCTACACCAAAAACCCGTAAACGAAAGCGTTATTGTGGTGTGTTTTATGAAATTACGCTGAATCACGCCGGGAAAAGCAACTGAAGTGAAGTGGCAAATAATATAAGACTTACGCTTAATCAAAACATATCGCTGTATAAACTGATTTAAAGGAATTGCTTAAAGAAGTCATGTGCTACACATATCGGTTTAATACACAACAAATCCGTTTCGGTTTTATTCTCTTATTTTATTGCTGTTTCAACAATAATAAAAAGAAAGATGTTTTCATCGAAAGTAAGATATAACAAAACACGATGTCTGTCTGTCGTAACTGAGGAAAAGCTTGAACTAACGGACTGCAAAAATCAGAAGCAAGAATCACGAATACTGGCTCTCAAACTGCGTAGTTTTTATGCATTTCAAAATTCCTTTCAGACAGACAATACAACCACAAGAAACAACTGCGAAAGTAATAGACCTTTTCGCGGTAAAATCCGCCATTTTGAAAATGGGGCAAACACCGCACGAAATATAGTGTTTGTATGGGGATGCCGATGTCAAATAACTTTGTAATATTGGGTATCTGTACAAACTTCGAATGGTGAATGTAACCTAGACGGCCAAACATTGTTCCTTTTAAAGCTGAGGGATACAGCTGAGCTTGAATGCGAGTAATCGCGTTTTTTTATTTTCCATACATTCGCCTGTAATCTCCGCGAGACTGGCAGGAAAAATTTACAGGCAAATGTATCGGCGGGTTTCTTTTGCAGGTCACGGGTCACGGGTCACAGGTCACACGTCATTTTTCCTAGAATTATACCACAAGAGTGACTTTCAATTAATGTGGCAACTAACCACTTTAAAACCTTTTATTACGGACCTCAAGTAACCCTGGGACGCCAAATCATGGCGAGGGGGAATGGGGCTAGAACGTCGTCCTGTGCGCGAGAAGTTAAAGGTTTAGGGATGCGAGAAACTTGTTAACGGCGCCGCTGTGCGATAATTTGATTTCAGAAGAAAAGTATTTTGTATAACATCGTGCTTTTCAGTGCACTCCATGATATTTGACCTATAACAAATTGAAATTAAATGAAGTTAGCGAGATAAAACATCTCACAAATAAATTGAGCTTTTCTTGTACAAGGTTACCTAAATAATCCTGTCAGCTTTGTTTTGAAAATCGGCTAAATTTCCGGGAAAAGCAGAGGCAAATGCAATGAAAAGAAAAGATATATTTACCCATTTTTAGCAACGACGGGAACTTCGCTTCCAGCATTCGCCATAGTCGCTGTCGCTGCGAATTTGCATTTTTGCTCTGGATCTAATATCGCTGGTTTAGAATATAATCCAGATTAGCCTTGGAGAGACATGGATTTCAAAGGTAAAATTGAAAAACAAACTCGCGTTCTCGACACACCGCCAAAATTGTGGGAATTACTGCCGCGACGTTAGGTGGACGGCAAGAGCATTACACGAATTGCGGTCAACAAGGCCATCTTGACTTCGGGTTGATTGCCGTCCAGGGTTGCTTTAATTCCGTAATTAAAGGTTTAAGTGGTCAGTTGTCACATTAATTGAAAGTCACTCTTGTCGTATAATTCTCGAAAAAATTGACCCGTGACCCCTGACCTGTGACCCGTGACCTGCAAAAGAAACCCGCCGCAAATGTATGGAAAATTAAAAACGCGATTACTCGCATTCAAGCTCAGCTGTATCCCTCAGCTTTAAAAGGAACAATGTTTGGCCGTCTAGGTTACATTCACCATTCGAAGTTTGTACAGATACCCAATATTACGAAGTTATTTGACATCGGCATCCCCATACAAAGACTGTATTTCTGCGGTGTTTGCCCCATTTTCAAAATGGCGGATTTTACCGCGAAAAGGTCTATTGACAAAACTACAAAACGTGATCTTACGTACGTGTTTGTCTTCCACTTCGCCAGAGCCTAAAAGGGCAAGTTATACTGGAAAAAACTTTGAAATTTACGCAAAATGCACATCTCAAAACGTCTTCGAATTTGCTCTTAGCATTCAAAGCCATCTTCATTGAAAAAATGTCCTTTAATTCCCGAAGAATCAAGAAAACTTTTTTTTCCAGCATGTGTCGCCATACCGGTTATCCCAGCATGTCCAAGGAAAAGACATGCAAATATTTCACTTACTAGGGAGGGGGTAGAGCAAAAATTGTCTCAAGCCCCCAAAACAGCGCCTTAAAAGTAGAAAATAACCAATTTAGCTCTGAAAAAAACGCACCTTGACCCCCACTTTTTACCTCACAAAACGAAAGTGGTAAGCCTACTCAACACATGGTGATTTTTTCGTAGTTCGCAAAATATATTTAGCCTGTGTTTTTGCTCAACTAAAAGGGAGCAGTCAATGCCTCCAATGCAATGATTTTGTAATAAATTAAATAACATAAAAAGAAGTTTTTATATCACCAGTTGTTATGTGTTTCAAAGCTTTTGGTTTGTTGTTGCCTTGGTATATGTAAACAGGAATTCTAAGGAAATGTTCAGAGAAATATTTCTTCTTTTCTTTTTTGCGAAAAAATAATAAGTCTCTATTTTTTGCAGCTTTGGACTTAATTATCTCTGAAAAATGCATGGTTACCCCCAATTTTCTTTTCAATTTTCGTTAGCCCTTACCAACCTCTACATTTTAGCATAGTGATAATCCGCGAAAAAATATCTTCGTATTAGGAGGCACCGTCCTTAAGCTCGGCTCAGGAGAAGTACCGAGTGTCTGACCCGCGCTTTAATACGGATCGAAAGTAATTTCAAACTGATTTACTAGTGAAGTGAACTACTGTACGAGCCAGACTACTTGGCGCCAGCACGTGACAAGAAAAAGATCATTATCAAAATGTACGATTAAGTCAAGCATTGTTTCTGTTGCAGGATGCAGAACAAAGTTCATCAGTGTTGGCATAGCTCAACTATTATGACTATTATGAATTAACAGTGGCTTAACATAATTTTTCCTAGGTTTTGAAGGAAAAAAATAAGGTGCATTTAAAGTCCTTTCGTGACATGCGATGCTGAACGCATCTAGCTTCCTGAAGACTTTTATTGTTTTTTACAGTGCAAGATATGCAAAATTACTGAATCACAACTGAATTCCAGCCGACAGAGAATATTTGTGTCACTTTGTCGAAAGAAATCGATAAGCTGCTCTGCCTAACTACTTCACCTCATGTTGCAAACCTGTATTAAAATCGCATCAGACTACAGCAGCAATGAATACCCGAATGCATGCACTTAAAACTCGCTAGCGAGAAGATAAAAACTCGCTAGTGAGAACTCAAACTTTCAGAATGCAACTCAACATGGTTATAATAATAATAATCTTTATTTACCCTCGGTAGTATTTATAGCACAAAGGCTAGTGGGGTCGAGCAAATACAGAAACAAATAAAGTCAAATTAAATCAACTCAAATCAAATGAAACCAAATCAAATGTTGGTTTTTGGGGAGAGGGGAAAACCGGAGTACCCGGAGAAAAACCTCTCGGAGCAGAGTAGAGAATCAACAAACTCAGCCCACTTATGACACCGAGTTTGGGAATCGAACCCGGGCCACATTGGTGGAAGGCGAGCGCTCTCACCACTACGCCAACTCTGCTCTGGTTTTCCCCTTTCCACAAATTAGTAGAGTAAATTAGTAGTATTCAGTCTCCCCAATTAGTAGAGCATCTGTGCTCGGCTAAAAAGATTTGAGACTTCAACAATAACAATAATAATAATAATAATAATAATAATAATAATAATAATAATAATAATTATTATTATTATTATTATTATTATTATTATTATTATTATAGACCAGTCAGGAGATGGCCGATGCGCGAGCAAGTTGGCCGAGGATCGTCGTCAATATCTGGGATCAGTGATGGCAAAACAAAGACCAACGGATTTGTACAAGTGCGGTTCCTGCCCGAAAAATTATGAATAATTTATCACCGTATACTTATGTTCTGTTTCTTGCCTGTTTGCTTTATCCCCAGTTATTACTCACGTCTAATAACCCATTGCAGCTTAGACTAGCTGCTCAAAATTATTACAAAAAGAGTCTTCCAGAAATTTAAGGTTGCTTTATTGCAATAGCGTGCATTATAAAATGTTGAGTAACATCACACACAAACATGTTTTTATTTCTATTACCTTAGAAATACTTCACTGCCAAGCAAAAAAAATTAATTGAAGGGTTGGGGATAACACTATGCTACCTGGGTGTTTTCTTATTTTGATCAAAAATTGTTATCTCTCGCATACAGGCTTGTTTTCGTGCGGTAAAAATTGCCCCGTCTTTGTTTTCGCTGTTTTGCGCTTAGTTTGTAAGAGAGCACGGCCCCAAAAACGCGTTCGCCGGGCGTCTTCTATTCAGAAATCAAATTCGTTTTTGAACTGACGAGAAAAAAAAACCGAAAGAAAACACAAAACAAAAAGTCACTAAATATAGTGTTATCCCCAACCATTTAATTGCTTTTAATTAAATTATACTACCACCTGAACGCTATTCACACACACATGAAAAAAGCTACTTGCTTGTTTTGGTAATTAACTACAATCTTGGAGTTTTACGCAAAATAGGCAAAATTAAGACAGCTTACATTTTGCTAATAGCAATTAACACAAACTTGTAAAACTTGCAATGACAACAATGCTAATTTTAATGGGGGGGGGGGGGGGGACCGTAGGGTTATGAAGCTGTTGCTAACAGTACCCAACTCAGTCTCCACCCAATTATTTAACACATAACACACCTTTCACTGCATATTAGAATTAAATTTAGCTTACTGTAATCCGAACCACGCATAAGAATTTATGAAAGTCTAAAAATGGGTGTAGATTTAGGGGTACTTTAGAAATTGGGTTAAGTATTTTCACCAAGCCCCAATCCCTGTATCCACTCTTACTCCCTTTATTTTGACTACGTGCTCAATGACTTTTATCAGAGGACAGACCGTCTGCGAAGAGGATACCAGAGCAAATCAACCTCATCTAAAAGCATTGAAAGAACTTCAAAGATGCGTTGATGCATCAATGAAATCTAGTGTAGTGAGTCTTAGCTTCCCAAGTTTACAACTGCAAACATAGCAGCTCAAGTGTTTGCTTGAGGTAATAGGATTTTATCTCCTGGCTTTACACACATCACATGGTCTGATGCAAAAAAATGACAGAAATTCAGTTGGTTGAATCAGAAACTAGCATGGACAAAAACTTGGCTAAAGCCCCCCAAAAGAAACTGGAAGAAAAACCCGGGCATCCAAAGAAAGCTGCAACAAAGAAGAAATTTTGTAAACCAACAACAAATTAAATTCAACCTTATAAATATGACATTTTAACTAATGGTAAGCTAGCGGAAGGCGAATACTGGCCTTCCATGCTCTACCTGATAGCATAAGATCAATCCACCCTTGATGTCTTTAAAAGAATAAGATAAAAACACTACTTTTCAGAGAGGCTTTCTAAAGCCCCGGCTAAATGATCAAACATTTGTTCGTAACGCGAAATGTTGGATGAAAATGTTTGATCGTTTAGCCGGGGCTTAACTAATTAATAACTGAGAATGATATCGCATGGTCAATACAGTCGGACAATACAGCTTGGCCGAGGTTTGAGATTTTCCCGTAACGAAAACGGATCTAATTAAAGAAAAAAAACCTTAATTCAAGCGGAAGATCACTTCACATCCGGTAATGCGCGCGCTTGTTAAGTTATTTTAGTAATTTATTATATGCGTATTTCTAGGGACTATTCTACTTATATTCTATTCCGATTTAGGAATGAAAGAATAATGAGCCTTCTATGGAGTGGTCTGGTGTCGCTTTGTCGCTCGTTACGACTCTGTCTGTCGCTTGTTTTGTTGGGGACAAATGTCGCTGTCGCAAAGAAAACAACGAGGAATGGAAAGTGAATTGTCGCTGTCGCAAACAGTCGCGCGTTTTCTGCCAGTTTCTGTCGGTTCTCTGTGTTTTGGGAAAGATTGTCCCCTGTTTTCGGAGCCATGTCAAATACAGCGCACAAAATAGCCTGGACCGAGCAGTCGACTGAGCACCTAACCCGCGTAAGAGTCTCCCGCCAAACATTTCCCCAAAGACACGCATACACAGGCGCATACGCTGCATTCCGTGCAAACCATATACGTATCTGTTCATTCTCTTCTTCCAAGAGCAGTATGAACGGAATATTCTTCCGTGAATTCCGAAAACAGAATAGGTCCCCCCCCCAAAAAAAAAACACGATGAACACGCCTATTCCGGAATAGTCCCAAAAATGCGCCCCAAAGGAAAATGAAATTGAACCAATGTAGAAGAGCGACAGACAGAGTCGTAAACGAGCGACAAAGCGACACCAGAGCACCCCTTGGTCGGCCTCGTTACCCGACTCTTTTATACACACTTCTACATGCTTAGTAGCTTTTCCACCCTAGCTGGAGAAAGATATTACAATTTGCTATTTACTAAGTTTTAAAATTGTTAATAAAAACGTTATGAGAAGAGAATTTACAGCTACTAGCTCTCCATACTATTTCCAAAAACATTTTGCATAGTTTATCCTCACATGATTTACAGGGATTTACTGTGTCACTTAAGAATTCCTCAAGACTGTGGAACTTTTGAAAATATGAACTTTCAAGTCCAAAGGTCACTTGTCTGTATCATGGTTTCTTAAACAATGACGGTTGTCCAATAAAAATGAATGCATCAAATTTGTAAAGATGGCCTCACATTGGACCAGTGATAAAGGAGTACTGCGATGTGAGTTCTTGGCTCATGTTAAAAAATTAAGAATACGTGCATGCATGGGCGCACGGGGAAAATTTTGTCTGGGGGGGGAGGGGGGGGGGCTGAGCGTTATATGCCCGAATGAAACTTGTATCTCACTGATGCAACGAGATGTTTTTCCGTGACTCAATGTTATTTCGTTATCGTCGTCGAACACAAAAAGAGATGAGATTCACTATGAGGAGTGATTATTTTACTGCGTCCTAAATGTTAATGATCATTTGCATGTCATTTTGCCCAGTCTTATTGACATGTGCCCTTTTAAATGTTAATTATGGTGATGCTACTGCTGGGGCAGATCTAGGGTTTATATAAAAGGGAATTCGAATAAACGACCGCCGAAGGCAGGAGCACCTAGTGGGGTCCGGGGACATGCTTCCCCGGGAAATTTTGAAATGTTGATTTTCCAGCGTTCTGAGAAGCAAACAAAAGTGTTTTAATTGCTGTAAACTCAAGTCAGCTTTCGTAGTTTTCGTAGTTAGAAAATTAGGCGATATGTGATCGAAACAGATAAGTTACGACATTGAAGTACAAATTTTTCTTTTGTTTTTGTAGTGCCCGAATAATCGACTAATTTTGCCCGAATAAGTCAATGTTTTTTATGACTGGGGGGCTAATAAAAAAAGATTTCTGATATGTTGTAGTTCTGCATTTCTTGGGGACAAAGTTCAATGGAATGGACTGTGATGCTGCTTTGATAAATCATATTCCTGCATGCATTTTAGACGTGTATGATTTACTGCCACAACTTCTTTTGTTTAGCCTTTTTTTTCCTTTCAGTGGGGTTGGTGATTTGAACGTCAGAAATTAAAAGCAGAAGAAAAACAAGACTGAACAATGTGAGACCTAAGTTTGAAAGAAGACAGTACATGGCACTAAAAAACCACCTCACCTCAAAAATTAATTGGTAAAATATTCTTTAAAACATTTCTTGTTATTTTTGCAGACTAATATCTGTAGTGGTGCCATGTAAATGAAAACATGTAATGAATGAAGAACCAGCGTGTCAGTTTACAGTTTGGCATCACCAGTCCAAAGACTCTTTCCTCATTCTAAGGCGTGGACTGTTCTCAGAGAAGAACTGCGAGTACCACCGTCGATGCTTCTTAACCAAATGATCTTCTTTCACTAACAGCGGCCTTGAAATATAGGTTTTGTGGTTCCATATCATGATATCACGCTCAAACTGTTAAGAGTAAGGAATGTTTATCATAGATCTCAAAGAGTAACTCATCTTGCCAAGAATGTGGTCACGGCTGATGGGTTCACAGTCCCTTTCCTCCACATGCCATAAAATCAGTTAAAATGCTTAAAAATACATATATTGAATTAATAGTGAATCATGCTACACCTGGCTATAGCTATGGTAATTAACCCACCCCATCAAACACTTACAAATTTCCAATAAAATGAATGTCCAGCAAACTAACACGATTAATTTTTTAGATCAGGTGTGCATTTCTCAATACTCTGGAAAGCGGTTCGGACCCCAAAAAACTATTTTATATGCACAATGTTTACTGCCAGAAATTTGATTTCAAGAAGAAGAAGTGGGCTAGGAACGCCGCCCGAGTCTGAAATGAGTTCCATTTTTCTTCGTGTTTCAGCCACAAAGCTCACTTCCGGCTTTTCTGCGCAGGCACTAACGTTCAGGCTCTGAAATCACTCGTAATGGTAAATGCAAATGAGTGGCTATGGGGACAAGAATGGCTCCGAAAGCTCCGAAATAAACCGAACTCCGACTTCGAGCTCATATTTTGTTGAGCTTGCTGTTTTTCTTGTCTTTTTTTTCTCGAGACTCGAAGCCTCGAAGGATCAACATGTTTACTGCTGTGGCAAACGGTGCCATATCCAGTACGCTCAAACCACTTACAAACGCACACGCCGTTCGCGGTAAACGCGCAAGTGTTTCATCCACAAAGCTCACTTCCGGTCATATTCACTTGTCGCGCACGAGACTTGAGTGACCTTCAGTGGAGTTGGCCTTAAATGCAACTCTGCACGAAAGATATTTTCAAGCTCAAATTCGGTTCTTTTTCATTGTTTTTCTGCAAGAGATGCTTTGATGAGTAATTTTGGAGGTTTCTGTGACTATCTCGAATCCTAAACCATTCGGTAAGCGTTTTCTTTCTCAAATGCTGAGCAGAAATTGTAATGTAAACAATTTGATTACAATTTTCTCCGTTATTAGCTGTGCTGATCATCTATGGTGTAGTTGTCACTATCACTGCCTCTAAAGCAGGTGTTCCCAGATTCGAACCGTCGTAGTGGCAACTTCTTCGACTTTTTTTTTCTCGTTTCTCTTTGTATTGCTTTGTTTGTTTATTGTTATCAATGGCCCGATTTATACTGGAGACGGATCACCCGTCTAGTATAAATACGGGAAGGACTATGAGCCGAACTATTGGTGTGTCGTGTGGCTCGTCCCGTGTTTACTGGACGAGCCTTCTGGAAGGATTTCCGAGAAAGCACGACGAAAAGGCTTCGGCCCTAGTCAAATGACACAACTCCCAAAGCTTTTTTCGAGGAAAAAGAGCTGCCGAATAAGGACTACACTCTTTACTGACAATGAATAATGAAATGTCAAAAAAGGCGTTTTAAGTTATGTTTCTGTCCATACACGTTCTTTTTTTTTACTTTCTGGGCTTGTCCGAACCATCCTTTGCTTGTCCGCCATCCTGAATTGATAGTTTATTGAAAACAGCCGCTGGCTTCTGTAACGAGATGTAGTTTTCGTGGACAGTTCGTCTTCAGCCCGCATTTATACACAGACGGATCATCCGTCTTGACGAGTTATCCACGATGGTTCGTCTCACAAGACGGACTATCGCGATAGCTCGTGTAGATGGATGATCCGTCTGCTTGCCCGTATTTATACACAGACGGATTATCAAACGAGCTACCGTTCTTTGCCCAAGCTCGTCCCAGACGGATGATCCGTCTCTACTGAGTATAAATACGGCCAATGGTTGACCTGTAAAGCAATTCGGCAGTTTTAAAGGAATAAATGCTGACAGCGTACAAACAAATAGACTCGAAAATCATCATAAGCGCAATGCGTCCGATGTAAGGAGGACAGACTTCTCTTTTTCTCTTGGCTTTAATTTTGAAGGCCCGAGTTTAGGCTAATATAGCCTCTTGTTTTGAAAAGGCAATTAAACTTTGATTAACATGGACATTTTTTGAATTTAATACAAATGCACTGCATATAGCTGATTACATGTAATTGTAATCATCCTTACCACTAAAATGAAGTTCCAACCCAGTAAAGTGGAAATATCGAGCTTAGAAAAGTGTGGTTTTCGAGTCCGCCATTACAAAATTATGTCCCAGGGAGCCAACGATGAATGCGGTGATTCGCAAAGCGGCCATTATGCTGTGATGTCATTTTCTCAACTCGCTTCCCTATAAAGAGGATTTGTCCCACAATCATACTATAAATTCTAGTAGAAAAGCGACGTCAGTTTACTATTCAGCGGTGAATATTAAAGCTTAAGCTTGGAAGCCATTCAGAAAGCTTCAGCGGATCGTCTGAACACGAAGAAGCCACGAATTCAGCTGTCACACAGCGACTGTGTTTGCAAGATGCACCAAGGAAGAAGCTGCTCAGATTTGTACGAGAGAAAACTTCCCCTTAAGGGGGCGTTATACCTGGATGTTGTTGAAATAAGAAGTGATTTGATGAAGAAATTAAAAAGCGAAAATAAGGCAAACACAAACACTCGGACAGTCTACTGCAACACGGGTGCATGTCAGGCTGAGGACGAACTTTTTGATGTTAGTCCATTAATGTTTAACCCCCAAATTTAATTTTAATCACTTTACAATTTGCATTTTTCTCATCTTCCCTTAAAACACTCTCCCCCACCCACCCCCCCCCCCCCCGCCCGCCCCTTTTCTTCTTTATAAACACTCTAAAAATCACCCAAAAATTCTAAGATATTTATGGAGTTATGCACAACCCAACTATGGTGGCTTTTTTGGATTCCATGAAATCTCTAGAAGATAATAAGGAGAAAAGGTCAAAAGGTTACATAGCATAGCATAGCATTCAGGTGTAACTCCCCGTTAAGGGGTCGGAGGGCGTTTGATATTTGCCGGAAGAGAACACTGAGAAAACAGACTAGAAACGATCGTGAGACAACCAAATTTTCTGTTTTTGTTTAATGTTCAGTTGGATCCAAGGCTGGATCGGTGCCGGTTGATCATCACTATTTTGCTATGAGTTGTCAGATTCTTTACAAAGCATGCTAATATAGGTTAGAAGCCGAACTTTGTTCTATGGCTTCTTAGCCTACCTGCTTATTTGCGAGTCGATTTAAGTAATAAATGAGTCGGCACTTTTCATGCTCCGTCTTATATTCCGACGGTTTGAAAAATAATTTTAGTGAACAGTGAAATCAGGTGAAATTCAGAGTATTAAATGTGTTTCTGACGATTGATTGAAAATAAGCGCTGTGAAGCTGTCACTTAAGAAAATGACGTCATAGATTCATTTCATTTGGTAACCAGGCCCAGGAACATGGCAAAATAATGGCGGACGAAAATAGACCGTTTTACAGTTGTCGGTGAAAGCGAGGCTGGGGTTGACCTTGTTTTGATACAAACCTACCTACTTTTCTTATGTGAATCATGTTTTTCTTATGCTAACTAGTGTTTAATCAGCATAATTTGCATAAGAAAAGCAGGTAGGTTTGTATCAAAACAAGGTCAACCCTAGCCTCGCATTCAATCATAGGCCAGGGGACTTAGCAAAGAACTGTAAAATGGTCTATTGTAGAGTTTTTGAACGCAAAAAAATGCCATTTCCCTTTCAAGTATGACAATATACTTTGGACATGTTGTACTATAAGAAGTGTACTACCATTTACGCGAAACAAAAAAGGTAAGTGAAAATTTGATCGTAGTGCCATATAGAAATTATAGTAAATTGAGACTTAAGCTTTTTAAAGCTTGGCTCGATTTCCGTCGCTCACTCGGGTCCGGGCTTTCCTCCCCGAGAGAGAAAAATCAGGGACTTTCCTGACCCAGTTGGTTGAATAACAAAGACATCTCGGCCGCGAATCAACTTTTCCAGCGCCTCTTGCTGTAAATCTTTTAAATAGACCATTTTACAGTTGTCGGTGAAAGCGAGGCTGAGGGTGAACTTGTTTTGATAAAAACCTACCTACTTTTGTTACGTAAATCATGTTTTTCTTATGCTAACTAGTGTTTGATTGGGATAATTTCCATAAGAAAAGCAGGTAGGTTTGTATCAAAACAAGGTCACCCCTAGCCTCACATTCAATCAAAGGCCAGGGTACTGAGCAAAGAACTGTAAAATGGTGTATTCTCAATGTTAAATGTTGTCAAAACTCGCTCTTAAAGCCACAGGCCACCCAAGCTCCCGAGGTGTGATGGGTGTCATGTGTTATGATCATGTTGCATAATAACGGTCATGGCGAAAGAGTTTGTATGGGAATATTTACCATCAGTCTTAGAAAACAAAAATATGGTCAAATTCTTAATAAAAATAGCTAACCTTTCTTCCACGCTGTTTTGCTTGTTGCCTGTTAGCCTACTTTGCTGTCTTGAGGCCTTTTCAGTGAATTATCTCTTGCTGGGTGGAAAACCCAGCATTACGCAAGATGATCATGACACACATGACACCCATCACACCACGGGAGGTTGGGCCGCCTGTGGTAAAGCCACATGCATCCTCTCCACGTTGTCGCCATTTTCCACAACTCTATTCTGACTTACTGTAAAATTCCGAAAATAAGCCCCTCCATGTATATAAGACCCCCAAACACGTAATGCAAAAAACTGTCCATTAAATCGCCCCTCCAAATTTAAGCCCCTTATACTTGGAAAATGCCCTCAAATACAAAATAAAATAAAGCAAAAACTGTATAGTAACACATAAATTTCCTTCCAACTATAAGCTAGCCTCCTTCGCAGATGTCTTTGGGCTCGTCACGCGTTCCTTGCCCACGAACGTCTGCTGAACTGAACTACCACTTCCGTTCGCGGCGGTTAGCCAATCATAGTTCGTTTTCCAATTTATGGAAAGTAGGACTTCGACCCCTGGATTATTTTCACAGACGATGCACATGAATCAGGTGTCGATTTCCATTCTTACGCAGCTCGTTATTGGTTTCTTCAAAAGAAAGGCTAACCGCCAACGAACGGAAGTGGCAGTTCAGTTCAGCAGACGTTCGTGGGCAAGGAACTCGTGATGAGCCCAAAGACGTCTGCGAAGGAGGCTAACTATAAGCTAGCCCAGTCGATTTTGAAATGCAAATTTCCCTCTTTGTATAAGCCCCTCCAAAAATAAGCCCCTCAAAAAGGGCCTTTGAAAAATATAAGCCCTGGGGCTTATTTTCGGAATTTTACCGTATTCTTATATGATAATTTATGCGACAACATTGCCAGGTGGTAAGCTCATTGGCTGATGGGTCCAGCTGCTCTCTCTGGGAGGAAATCCAGGACCCAAGTGAGCGGCAGAAATTGAGCCTAAGCTTAAAAAATAAATTAGAGTCCTGGGACCTACCCTGTAATACATTGTCTAATGACACAAATGAAAAGGGCTTATAAACAGAGCACAAAAAAGGTAAGGAGTAATGGAAAATGAAGCTTGGAGCTTTTGTGCCTAAAAGATCCTAAGGCCGGGCTAGGCACTTCCAGTTAAAACAAGAAATCTAATAAAAACACATATAATGTTTACTCTTGTCACTTCTACTGCAAATTGAATACAAAGGGTGCATTATATGAAGGCTTTTACAATCAGTTATGCATGTACAATGTACAATGTAATAGCATCCACAATCAGAGTTTATAATTGGACCTGTATTATTTACAGCAGTTTTACTTTGATTTGTATCACTGAGGTTACTGAGGCATACACATACCTGTAAAGCTTCTGCAAAAAGGAAAAACTTGGCCAAGATTGTGGGTATAGTCCTGGCTGCATAGAGAGTGTGACGGACGGTTATTAAGAGAGGTTCCTTTGGTATCAGGGTATGAAGGTAAATCCCATCTCCAAGGATAGTCTTGAATTTCATAAAAACCAGACCAGGACCAGTCTAAATAGGAAAGAAAACAAAACAAAGAGTATAAAGAAAAGTTTAGTTAATGGATGGCTGGAATTGTTGAGTTAAAACAATTAGCAGCACTAAGAATAATTTCTTTATCTTGTTCTGACTGTACTATTTTCAACAATGCAAGAAGTTTATTTTTTCGACTGTGAAAACACCAGATTTAATAATGGTAGTTGAACTGAGTGGAGTGCAATTTGGTCTGAAATCATATGATTGTGTAATTTCAAAATCGAACGAGTGCGCAGCGCAAGTTTGATTTGAAATCACAAGACATTAGTATGATTTAAATTCAGACCAAAATTGCATGACACAAAGTTCAATTACCACTTTTTTACACCCATTTTGAAATCACACAGTTTTTTGTCAATATTAATATGTTTATCCATGACATTTGATAGGTTAGTATTATTTCACTTTCATTTTGATGAGTTACGGTTTAATTGCAGGACACACATTTTTTTAAGCAGAGGATGTTAAACAGATGCTATAAGCTGATATGAAAATTGATTATTTTTCTCTTCTAAAATGGTTTGTTTTTAAAGAATTTATACAACAATTAAGATGCATAGGTTTGGTGGCAATATTATAAATACTGATGTTTTTTTCTCTGTCAAATGATTCTTAAGTGGCCTTCACACGACAAACAAATGTTGGCCAACTTGCATTGAACAACACACGTTCACACGTCAAATGTGAGTTTGCCAACACGTAAAAAAGTTGGCGAGAATAGAGGCAAGTTCTATTCATCGCCAACAGTTTGCCAACATGTTGTTGCGTCGTTCACACGCACCAACTTGAGTTTGCCAATGCGAGTTGGCCAACATTTGCAAAAGCAAACTGTCTGCAAATTAATTAGTTCTAAGTGATGGCATTTTAATTTGTTTTTCTTACTGCATGAATTTAAAATGTTATTTCTATGGCAATATATGTTACAGTGAGTCAAATTGGGCTGGATGCTTTTTCAAACTATTTACCAATAATAAACTTCTTAATTTCAAAAAGCAAATCTTCGCTACTGCGAAAATGATTCACTTTTGCCGCTTTTTTTCTGACAAAGCGTTTGCTTTTTTGACACAGAACAAAACTATTTGTAATAATGTTTTCAACAAATGGGTGTTTTTTTTTTTGTTTTATTTAATTTAATGGTTATTGAAAATCTGCCAAACCACTCTACAAGTCTGTAATTAATAGAAACCTGACAAAAACCTATAGAAATCATGAACCCCAAAATTATTTGTAATGCAGGATTTGTGTAGTATCCTGTGCATATTTGTTTGTGGGTGTTTTTTGTTGTTCACACCCTACTTTGAACGTGCTTTATACTGTAAATGTTTAGTACAAAAGTAGTTCTGATCAATTTGTAATCTTCAGGGTTCATACACTTTTTCAGGCCAAAAATTCAAGGACTTTACAAGGACTTTCCAGGACCCTACTTAGAAATTTCAAGGACTTTTTTGAATGACAATTTTACCTCAAAACCAAGGGTTACAGATAGTGCAAATAATTAATAATTAGTTTTTGATATTTTTTGATCTTGTTCAATAAAAAATCAAGGACTTTCAAGGACCGAAAATGAAATTCAAGTACTTTCAAGGCCTTGAAATCGGACTCCTGAAATTCAAGGGTTTTCATTTTTCTGTTGCTGTGTGCTGCTCAATAATTTTTTGTTTAAAAAACTTGCCAAACCACTTTAGCCTGTAATTAATAGAAACCTGACACAAACCTGCCTGGCTGTAAGATGGAAGTCTATATATGGTACTTTGTATCCAAACAGGAACAAAGAGTGTGTCAGCTGAAGTGAGCCTACATGCTTTTCTTCATTTTCCAGTGGCTCCCACTCAGCTTTAAATACATGCTTTCCAACATGATACCAATTTGAAGAGTTGTATCTAATATCTGTTCCTGTTACAATAGGTGTACCATGAAGGCACTCCAGGTGGTTGACATCTGCACCATTTTCTGGAAGGTCCTAATTGTTTGCAACAAAAATAAAACATTGTAGAGTTAATTTGAGGCAATCTGATTTCTCCACTCCTAGGTATAACTCTGTAAAGTATGGTAGGCACTCACTGCAATACTTAGGACCTAAATTATGGGGGAATCTGTCTTCAGATGACAGATCAGCCAAAACACTTAAGGAGTTTAAAGTGCACATGAATCAAAATTTCGAAGTCAGTTTTTTTCTCCAATATGAAAATTGGTGTTTTAAGAAACATTTTAAGGGAAAAATAATTTACTAAAAGTAGCAGGAACATATTTTAAAACATGGTGAAAGTTGTGTCTTTCTCACTAAAATTCTAGACAAAGACCTGGGGTCTGGTGAATAGTCGTGACGTTATTTGTGTGTACTTAGTTGAGTGTGTCACTCTGTTTTTGTGAGTTAGTGGAATAAAAATGTCTGAAAACTACGAAGATTCATTACCGGCGCCACCAGCTGTGCAAAACGTTCCAGGTTTAAGCTTTTTTGCCTTTTCAGCCATATTTCACGCTTGAACATTACACATGAATAACGTCAGAGACTACCGCAGGAATTTTGGAACCCCTACAAATGGTGAATCTTTGTCACGAAAAGGAAGGAAACAACTGAAAATGGAACATGGGGATTATAAGCTATCTGAAAATGTAAAAGTTGGTAGTTAATTTTCGATTCAGGTGCACTTTAAAAGGTGCATTTGTGGCAAAGATCTAACTGACTTAATAAAAGCCAGTTGCAAGCGTTGTATCCTCTGCACAACATGACCTCTTTAGTCTTAATATTTATATTTTAAATGCTGATGTTTTAGTATTTTTAATTCTGTATTGTATTTTTATATTAATGTGTCCCCTTATTAGTATCGGTTTCTCCCAGGCTACATGGTTTGACACTTAAATTAAGTTTCTATTCCATTCTATTCTATAAGAATTTTGAACTGATGTTATTTGTGACAATACCGGTAATTGTCACAAATAACATCATTTCAAAATTCTTATAGAATGGAATAGAAACTTTAACTTTGTAAATTAGCACAAATTACTATTTTGCCGGCACATATCAGAGGCCTGGTGAGTGGTGCTAGCTGTGCTGTGGGTTGTAGGATGTAGGTTTATAATCTGTGGCTGTTATGAGGGCAAGCCATTCTATGGTCAGCCTTGGCCATGCAGGGTGGTTGCTTTTGGTTTTCATTTTATTATTATGATTGTCAAGGAGGGGACTTCGTTTATCCTTTCTATATTTAACAATTATTCACTGAAGTGGAGGTGAATAGTGGTGGATATTTACCAAGTCGCAAAGCGGCAGGGTAAATATCCACCACTTTCACCGACACTGAGGTGAATATTATTGTTAAATATAGAGAGGATAAACAAAGTCCCCTCCTTGACAATCAAAACAATAAAATACCATACAATGTGGCCCAGGTTTGATTCCCGGACTCAGCGTCATAAGTGGGCTGAGTTTGTTGGTTCTCTACTCTGCTCCAAGAGGTTTTTCTTTGGGTACTCAGGTTTTCCCCTCTCCCCAAAAACCAACATTTGATTTGATTTATTTAGAGTTGATTTGATTTAGTCTCCCCAATTAGTAGAGCATATGTGCTCAGCTAAATAGATTTGAGACTTAAATAAAGTGATTATTATTATTATTATTATTATTATTATTATTATTATTATTATTATTATTAGTTATAATCCTTGGCTTGCTTGTTTAGTCTCTGAAGCACCGGGTCCAACTCATGGGCCTTAGGTACCAAAGAGTTCACTTGATTGACAGGACCCTTCTGAGGATGCAAGCTGTACCCAGAAGAGTAATTTTTTGGAGCTCATCAATGCCGACTGTGCCTGGGATTTTGTCAACATACTTTTCCAGTCCCTTCTTAATGACCCCTAGTACACCAATGACAACTGGTATTGTCTCTGTTTCCATTTTCCACATTCTGGCGATCTCAATTTCTAAGTCTTTATACTTAGAGAGTTTCTCGACTACCTTAACAGATGTATTTCTGTCTGATGGGACTGCCATATCTATAATCTGACATTTCTGATTCATGTGATCTCTGATGATGATATCTGGTTTATTAGCCGCTATTTCTCTGTCAGTATGAATTGGCATATTCCACAGAATCATTGCTTGTTCGTTCTCTACAACAATATCCGGTTCGTGGTCGTACCATTTGTCATTTCTCTTGATATCATAGCTCTGGCACACCTTCCAATGGATGTATGATAGCGTTATCATGCCTCTGAATGTATTCAGTTTTGGCAAGTTCTGGGCAGCCAGATATGTTGGATCGATAGATTCATCAAACTTGCCACACATCCTACATAATGGGTTAGTACCATCTTTAATGATATTGCTGTGGTACAACCTTGTTGCCAGGCTTTGGTCCTGTGCGGCAATAATCAGCCCCTCAGTCTCCGCTTTTAATCCACTGCTCATTAGCCACTGGTTAGTTCTTTGAAGGTCCACATCTGCATCTTTCATTCTTTTCGGGTGTTTCCCATGGAGTGCCTTGCCTATTCCCACAGTTTAGATGTTGTTGAGCTTGTTGTTAGGCTTTCTGCTTTGTTCTTTTTGCATGATGTGTGGCAAATTCATCTGCTTCTCTAGGTAATTCAGATAAGTCAAACTCCCTAGAAAACTTTTGTGCCTCTTTCTGAGCAGAGTAAATCTTCTTTTTGGCATCATGCTTTTGCACCAGTCCATTAGCAAGGGGTCATCGGAGCTTTTCAGGAATGTGCTAAGACCAATCATGGTTATCTTGTAGCTTGTTTCCAACTGCATAAGACCTCTTCCTCCAAACTTCCTAGCAACGTAGAGTCTATCTACATCCAACTTTGGGTGTTGCATTTTATGCATGGTGAGAAATTTTCTAGTCTTTGTGCCAAGCTTTTTTAGCTCACTTACTTTCCAATTTACAATGTTGAAACTGTATGCAACCACTGGAATTGCCAAGGTGTTAATGGCTGTTACTTTATTGGCAGAATTAAGCTGGCTATTAAGGATCAGTCTTGTCCTTCTGTAGTATTCCTTTCTTACCTTCTCTTTCATGGTGGCATGCTGGATCCCATCACCTTCATTTACACCGAGGTACTTGTAGGTGCCCTCTTGCTCTATCTTTAATCTTTAATCACAGTTCGTAACCATACATAACTGATACAAATGAACTAATACTAACATATACAATCGAACAATTGGAACTCTAGGTCTCTTATGCATGTATCAGCGTCAAGTTCTATGTTTGTTGTCTTCGTCAGCCTATCCCGTTTAAAGGTAACCTTGGCGCACTTATCCAGTCCAAACTCCATTTGGATGTCATCACTAAATGTCTTTTTGTTAACAATCTTAAGAAGACCAGTTTGATGTTCATCATCTCTTGCGTATGTTTTCAAATCATCCATGTAAAAGAGGTGGGTTAAACTTTTTGGCCATAGATCTTCTACCCATAACTGCTCTCATTAAGAAGTGAGCTCAGGGGGGCCAGTGCAAGGCAAAATAGAAGTGGGTTTGCATTCACAGCATTACCAACAATGACAGTAATTTATTAATTACCCACCATTTGAATAATCATGACAATTTATTCATTCTCAAGCATGGATCCAAGCTCAAGAAGGTGAAACATGTCCTTATTTTGAACAACAGACACTTACTTTGGTGGTAAAATGCTATGTTTTTGTTGGAGTTTCTTGTGTAATTACTTGGAGATACTGCTGCTAAAGTGGTATTAGAAGGCACTAGTTTTGTTGTTGGCTGTTGTGTTTATGCAGTCAGTAGGAAGTTTTAGCGATGAACGGCAACCAGAAGTGCACTTTTTACATACCAGGGTATACAGTGGTTTCCCCCAAAACAAATTGTATCGCAAAAAGTAAAGACACTTAAAAATGGAAAGCACTTCATTTCTGGTTCCCATCCGTCGCTCAACAACCCTGTTACACAATCTGAATAAAAAATATAAGCTTAAAGGAAAAACTTTGCGGACTTGTGCATCTCAACGGTTGTCTGGATGAATCACATGTGATGAATTTTTTCTGTGACAAATGTTGACAAACAAATTCATTTCACTTCTTCTCATTCAGAGAACTCAGATGCACAAATCCACAATGTTTTTCCTTTATATTTTTTATTTGGATTGTGTGTGGTTTGGTCATAGTGAAACTCGATACATGGGAATAATAAACAATTATTGGACGAGGTTGAACAAAATATCGTGATTTGTCAGTGTCTCACAGATCAATTATTTGCCGCAGCCGAAGGCTGAGGCAAATAATTGAACTGCTCGCCACTGAAAAATCACGATATTTTGTGAAAACCAAGTTAAATAATACCGATAGTTTTATCATTCAATCACTGAGCTTGTTTTTCATAATTATTGTCAGGAAGCGTGAAACGATTTGCCATTTCTCACTGAATTTGAAGAGCTTGAACGCATGGACACAACTACACATGACCAGAATATTATTTGCAGCAAAATCACAGTTGGACGGTACTGCGCACAAGCAGACCATTATTTGTAGGCAATTATTTGTAGGACATGTGGTAGGCTCTGGGCCATGAAAAGGAATAAGGGAAAAAAGTATAAGTATCAAATGATAATTATGGTTGCCTAGCACGCAACCAAAAACTTCCCTTTATTTGAAGCAAACAATTTTTTTTCCAAAAGGGCCATGACTTAATTTGTGGAATTAAATTCCAATGGAATCGGCTTTTATTGTCAGTTACATCGGGGAATATTTTGAAATGTAATTTATGTAAATATGTCGCAATTTATCATGGCTCTCACTCGAGTTGCTATACAAAATGTAATATATGTAAATAGACCACAGGAACCGCATCCGGATTTTACCAGTCCGATCCGACGTGATCCCATCCGGTCCGGTCTGAATCAAGATCCCATCTGGGTTTTGTGAATGCCCCCGGCGTTCCGGTTTAATTGTTCCGCTGTTCCGGCATTCCATCATTTCAGTATTTGCCACCCTTTCCTAGCTCCCTAAGAGTGACTTTAAACAATTTGACTCTGTCTAAAGCCAGACGATTTTACTCATCAATTTAAGGGAGACCTCTTAGGGGTTAAAGGGTTAAGGCTGCATAATACATGGGAGTAAAGTCATCCTGGGATGACTTTCCTCCTGGAGCACATTAAATTTTGTTTTCAGGTTTCATCCCGGGACAAACGGACAGAGTTTTGCCCCAGGACAAAATGCTCCCTATAAAAGACTTATTTTCATCCTGGGAAGACTGTTTACGTGAAATTTTTGGTGATGTTTCATTTTTGGTGACGTTTCCTGGGATGAACAAATTTCACCCTGGGATCATGTAAACACCAAAAGGTAAATAACTAGACCAGAATGAAACTCATTCAACCCAGGATGAGTTCACTCATGTAAACAGGCCCTAAGTTTTCAAGTAGGCTGCAATTATAACGAATGCACCTATTTTAAGATTAGTTTTTAGATAGTTAGGCTAACCCTTTGGATTTTATAACTAGCATTTTTAGAAGTATTTTAGAACGCAGTTTGAATT
>JAEMWC010000368.1:427500-430000 GCA_016490735.1 Pachyseris speciosa
TTGCGGAACATGCCCCTATTTGAAACAGGGTAAAGAATTCACCTTCTCCGCCATGAATGAAACATTTCGGATAAAGCACTCGATGAACTGCACCTCAACGAACTTGATTTACGTAATAACATGTGCAGGATGTGGACATAATTATATAGGAGAAACGGGTGATGTCCTGAGAAATAGAGTGACAGTTCATAAACAGCAAATTAGAGACCCGCACACACGTATGCTAGGAGTCAGCAAGCATATTGATGAATGTGCTGCGGGATTGACACCTCAGTTCACTATCTTTCCGTTTTATAAGATTCTCAGCCCCTCAGAAGGCATGAGAAAGAACAAAGAGAGGTTTTTTATTTTGAAGTATAAGCCTGTTCTTAATGATTTAAAATTACGCTAATTGCTCGTGCGCGCTCAGAATTACAATAGCCATTATAATTGTAATTACAATTACATCTGTGACGCAATAAGTCAATAAACACACTTTGCTATGCCTGAAGAGCCGCAACAGCGGTGAAACGCGTACATGTAGCGCAAAAGCAAAGTAACAGAAGACTTTGGGTTTTCATTGTTTTTAGTATCATCATTCGACACAGAAGTTTACAGTTTCTTGATATATATATATATATATATATATATATATCCCCGGGGAGAGGGGGGGGGGATATGTGCCACTGGCCTCTCAGAACCCCTCCCCGATTATAGTCTATTCTGTGGCCAATTATAGACCCCATCTTAGTCACTTTTGGGCAAATGTATTTTTTTGGATCCCCAATTTAGTCACTTCCTGTTTATGCATCTACCTTATAACTCCTTTTAACCCATTGACTACTGAGCATTTTGCCAAAAAACACCTTTTGAAGCTCGTCAAGCCGTTTTCTGGCCAGATTCTAGCCAATAAGAACCAAACCTACCCCAAACTCTGTTTGCTGGTGGAGTTCATCGCGGCCTTCTGTTCTTGAATGCTTAATATTTGCTTTCCAAGATCGGGCATGCGCAGAAAACACAATTTCCAGAATAAAGAGTTTCACTGCTCCCTCTCCTTCTACCTTTCACTTTCTCTCCTCCCCTTTTCTTTCGCTTGATCTTGCCTTGCTTTCTTTTCTCTTGCTGGGCATCCTTTAATTGGTGGGAAAAGATTTGTGGAAAACTTTTAGGATCATAGGATTAGGTGGAAGCTAGGAAGTGCAGGTGGGTAGTGGAATAAGATTTTCATTCAAATTTTCAGCTCAACGTCACTTGTTTTTTTCACATTTTCTCCAGCCTGTTTGACGGAAACATGCTCATTTGGGTATGGTTTGAAAGATCTCTTCCCCTACACATGCTACATGTAAAAGTTGTCCATGAGCATTAAAACTGATGACGTCACAAGCAGTACAAGGGACGTGGTTCTGTGCAGCCGGTTTTGGCCAGCACATGTGCCAATGAGTTAAGTATTACCAGGAAGTACCCGGCTCCCCCCCTGGGACATATATATCTTTTCAAGGAAAACAGTGAGCCATAAATTCCTTCAAAAGACTCTAATCGCATCGAAATTCCACTTGAACCTTGGCAGATAGTAACAGAACACATCCACCACTAGGTAAGTAATTTGACTCATAGGCTGGGTCACTAAGCCAAAATTTGAAACGGTTGGGGCACTAGACTTACGAATCAAGCTGATTTTGATGGAAAAGATTGTGGTTATTATTCAGGAATAATTCCCTCTGCAAGTTACTGGTGCTCTGAAACCTACGATGGAAGTGTTCTGTTACTATCCACTGTGGTTCATGTGGAATTTCAATGCAATTGAATTTATGGCTGTTTTCTGTCAGTGTGTTGGGTCGCAGTTTTGGATCAGTCCTTACCTTAAAAAGGTATGCATATATAGAGAGAAACCATTGGAACAGAAACTCCACAAAATCACCACAAATCGACCTAAAAACCAGACAGGGCACAAAAGGAACTATACAACAGTAAAGTGAGGAAATTTTATTGAAAAATCATCCCTAATTTTGCCTTCAAATTTGAAACAATTTCCCGCCCTTATAAATCCTTATAATTTTGCCATTTCCAAAAGTGCCATCCCCACCCCCAACCCCTGGGCATTTGACTTTTTTGGAAAATTTTGATCAAATGCCCCACTGTGTTTCCAGTTTAGACGGTCAAATGCCCCACTGTCAGGGCCTCAAAAAGGGCAATTCAAGTGTAAATCTATATCAAATCACTCGTTGCATGAAGCACTTTCGCACGCTCCCCGCTCATAATGAATATATTTTTATTCTAAACTCGCTTACTTTTTTCAAACCAAATCTGACAAATTGTGCGCCAAAACTCTTTTGTCAGCACTCTAAACTTTAAGTAAAGGCATATCAACTGTATATTTAGAAAACAATGGAAAACCTACGTGGAATCTTGAAGTGAAGGGATCGAAGCGGCTCCCGTGGTGAATGAATGAATATTTTCACGTGAAAGACGGGCAAAACCCTTTAGCGAGGCCCTGTTAGGGGTAAATTCTGATAAGCGACAT
>JAEMWC010000368.1:437500-472500 GCA_016490735.1 Pachyseris speciosa
CGACTCACTATGTTCATTGAGAGATTTTCTGAAAGACATCAACCCAGGGTTCAATAGCTTTCTCAAACTGGTCGCCACTTTGACACTTGTTGTGGAGAACTTTTTCCACCAAATGCACTCCAGAAATGACATGCCAACTGTCTTGGAGTTTGCATATCTATTTGTGCCCACCATTCGCAAGCCACTGAAACACCTCACTGGCATGGGCTTTGTCTACTACACTTCTGCACACTCTTATTATGAAGTACACATGTACCAGTACCCGTTTGGAGACCTGCCTTCTTTGTCTGTTCCATGACATCAGTAGAAATGGAAAAAGATGACCAAGAGGTTGATAAGAGACTGGAGGGACAGCTTTGGTAAACTGGTCCGTCAACTGACTGTTCGCAATCAAAGTACCAAGGACAATGTATGTACACTTCCATTGTTCGCATACACAACACCAGATCAGCCTCCAAGACCTTTGGATTTTTCCACCACAGACGACCTCACAGCTAGAGAAACAGAGGTCACAAACATTGAGCACGAAGCTGTCAGAGGAGCCATTTAATCTGAGGCCAACAGTGTTGTGGTTGCCAAGTGCGACAACATATGTGGATACCTCTTTGTTGGAATTGTCGTAGCTGATGTCACCGACAAGGAAGAGAACTCTTTTTGTGATCTTTCGTTGTGTGTTTCTTCATTTGAAGATTGTCTGCAGTTTACTTTGGATGAAAACGTACGAATCCACCGCGATGCTAAAAGTGGAGAAAAGTGGGGGTAAAGTGGGGGAACGGCATTTTGAAAAAGGGTGTGATTTTGTGAAATTGACGGAGGTATCATACAAGACATTTCAACGATACCAAAATGACGTGGCAGACCTTTTGCCAGAAAAACAAGGTGGTGAAGACGACAGCGACTTTGACTCTGATGATGATGAAAACCCAGCAGAAATGGTCTTTGGAGGAATGCCATTTTGCACAACATCCAGAAGAACTGTCATCCACCCTAATCGTCTGGACCTTTAGTTCAGACTTCTTGTAAACGCATGCCGTACAGATAATGAATGGTCGATAATGTCCTTCCTCCTGGATTGTTATAGTTATGGAAAAGCACAGTCTGACAACTAAATCAGAGTTTAACTCGGAAGAAACATTAGACTCTTGCACTACTAGAATTTCAGAAACGTTATGATAGCTAGAGTGTTTTGCCAGATTAGGCCTCCATTCACGCCAAGCCGTTTTTATGAAATGGAATTTTATTGACTTCAATATTCAGAGTCTGAATGAATATTAAACATTTAAAAAGGTCTTAAAACCTTGGGCTTAAAAGTACTAAAGATAGAGGCCGTACGTTCCGTCGGCGTCGTTGCAGCGAATGGGGATTGTCATACCGGCAACGAGGTAGGTCAGGTAAAAAATCAGTATTAAAATTCCGACAGGCGACACGAGAATGTTCCGAAATTGCGACATAGCTGGCTGTGAAAATGGGCATCTCCCCTAAGAGGGCCTCTTTAGCTGGCGACCGCCAACCAATGTTCAGCCGAAAGTCAAATGCCCCACCGTGCGGGACAAATTTCGGATCAAATACTGGGCTGGATGGGTGCTTTTGGAATTGACTGATACATTATGCAAAGAAAACGTTTGTTTATGTTTTACGTGACGCGCGCCGCTGATTACGTTACAGACGTCAACACAAATCGCGAGCTTGGGGTACTTGTACCGAGTTCAGATAACACAAACCTCGGTCATGACAATTCTGGCTATCATGCTCAGCCTCATCCAATATAATTGTTAATTGTCGGAACACAAAAACAAAATCTTTTACCTCAATATGTGCATTAACAATGTGCTGCGTGTACCCTCGACATGTCCAAGTCCCGTTTTTGATCTCTTCTATTTCATCCGGCTTCCAGGTCGGATCGATTCCTTCTGCGTGGTACCACAAATAAAGTGTACAGTTCATCTCTAAACACGGCCAAGTCTTGATTTTTGCAACATCGGGCACGTTCTTAGTGTAGGGAATTTCTGCACACTTCCCATCTTCTCCTCGGAATATCCAACCGTGGAAAGGACATTGTATGCAGTTTCCTTGAACTTTCCCTCCAACTCCAAGGTTAGCACCCAGATGAGGACAGTAGGCATTTAAAACATGCGCCACACCATCAGTTCCCCTGAATACTGCAAGCTGCTCGCCTAGCATGGAGATGTACTTCACCTCTTCCACCGCCAGCTCGTCGGAATCGAGTACACGATACCAACCATTGGGGTACACAGGTGGAATGTGGCCGCACTGCCTCCGTTTTCGAATGTCGTTCGCTATGGCTTTTAATGATCGTTTTCCATCTGACATATAGCCAGATTCGTGTAATTTGCGCACCATTTTTAAGGGTGCAAAGAAGAGCCTCCAAAGTTTCAGCAAGATGTAACCGATGATCAGAGTTCCCGCTGCCATCAACCATGGGCTTACAATTTGCATCTTCGTCGCCAGTAACCTCAGCGTTTCTCCCCGTAATGAGTTTGAAAAATCGCGTAATTTAAAAAGCATTGGAGAAGCAGCCGCAACAACGGCTAAGAAAAGAGAAAAACAGATGATTTTCGAGGATGCTAACGCCGAAAGCATTCTGCTTGCAAGGCGCAAATTACAACGTTAGCTTCCTGCAAATTTGTTATGACACACCTAATCAATAGCGCTCTGTGATTGGTGCAGACATATTTGAATGTCAGGTGTATGCATGTGTAATACATTAATTGAGGTCGCGTGGAAATAAGTTATACAACGATGGATCGGAATTATTACGCACAAACATGAAATGGGAAGGTGAAGTAAGGCTTAAACCAAAAGTTGGTCAAAATATCCTCGAGGTACAACTGGAACTGGCCAGAACTGACTTTCAAACCTGCTCGACAATGGAATAAAGCGTTCAGGCACCGACAAAAATCATGATCTACACGCGCAAGAGAAATCTCAGGAAAAATTGCAGCGGAACATCCTGTTATGGGCAACAAGACTTTGTCCCCTCCATGCACAAAGTTCGGCTGAATATAAATGGAGTGTAACACGGACGTGCTGATTGACACGAAAACGGGAAAAACACAACATTGGAGTTGACTTAATTTTCAATCACATGATCTGCGGTTACACTGGTCATTATGGCTTTTTCCACGGGGAAAAATTTCTTATGTGCAACCGATCTTCCCGAAAATTGAATAAAGGGGATTAGTTTCTAAAGGAACTGTGATTGTGCGTCGGTGGGGGAGTGAAACACGAAAATTTGGTTTATCAACACCGTGCAGGGATTCAATTACCCTAGGTGCCAGAGGTTATTTTTTTCGTTTGAAGGAGGGAATTAGAACCTTTATGCTCTGTTGACTCCATACAAATCCTTCTAAATTTTACTCAGTTCCTAACGTTATGAACTGAGTCCAATTTAGAAGGATTTGTATGGAGTCAGTAGAGCATAACGGTGCTAATATCTCAGAGCCAATTTGCCTTAAATACTGATTTTTGGCAAGTTGGCATCTTGCTCTTTCTGAAAATCTCAACAAATCCCATAATTTCAAAAATTCTAATATTTGTGTCGTGCTACTGCCGTGTCGAACTCAATTAATCGAATTAAATTCGACTCAAGCACGACGTTTGAAACCAAGTCGTGCTACTGCCGTGTCGAACTCAATTCATCAATTAACAATTTGGATTTGCTTCGTACAATGGCTGCTCAGTGTTTTGATTACGGCACCCGACGACTCTGAGTAAGAGAGTGGGCAACAGCTTTTTATCCGACAGAATTAAATTCGACGTCTAAAACGAAGTCGTGCCGGAGTCGTGCGACAGTCGAGCCAGCTTAGCACGGCAGTAGCACGACGTTTGAAACAGGCCTAAGTTACTTTATTTTTGTCTTAAGCAGGTAGGCCTGCATGTCCCGATTGCGCTCGGCAACTTTTGAGCAACTTTTTACAGTACTAGCAACCTCGAGAGCAAGTTTTGCCTTTCCGAGCAACTTTTGAGTAAATTACAGCTCATATCAAGTACGAAATAGTGAATAATTTGATAGAAAACTTCCTGATAACTTTTCACGGGCCATATTGCGATCCTTGAAAAAGAATGATTCGCTGCCATCGGCCTTGTCAGAGGCGATTCGCTTCTGTCCATGTCTAGTAATATTAATATATTATAACGGATAACCAGCCTCTGTAGGAATGGTTTTTAGTCTTCTGACCAATGCATTTGGCTCACTGCAAGAGTCCGCCCTTCAAGATTTCCTTAAAGCCTCTGTCATGCTTCTATGTAACAATGAAAAGAGAGTGTAACATTTTGTTTCCGTACATGGTTTTGGAGTTTGAGCTGAGTAGAGTCATAAGAACAGAGGAGTTTTAGCATTACTATATGCAATCGTTCAGCAAACCGGTCTAATGAACCATATGTTTTGTTCCGTTAAAACTTAAAATTATTCTTAAATTTGGCCCATATTTGCGAGCAACCCTTCAAAGCTAAGTTTCACGCTGTTTTTTTCTTGACCGACTTGACCGATGTGAGCAACTGAATTATTGGGAAGGACAAGCGGCACCACTACATATCCAAACATGGGTCAAGTATCCCCCGGAGCGGGAAGGAGGGGGGGGGGGGGGGGGCTCTGTTAACCTCAATTTCTTCGAAGATTTAGGATCTGCTTTTCCTACACAGTCGTAATCCCGGCATAAATAAACCGTTCTCAGAGAGCAATAAAATCAGCATCGTCAAATATCGGCAGGTGGGTAGCCTGTGAACGCAAACTTATTTCCGGTTGAAAACAATGGAAAATACTTTAGCAAGGACCACCGTTGCAAAATAGAAGAGCCGGATCCTGTCATAGATCTAACCAGCTATAAAATTGTAAACTAGAATACGGTAAAAAACAAGCAAGGCTGGTTACACGGCGAGGAATACATATATTTAAACCAATATTTCGGGAGGCACAGCCTTCCTTCATCAAGGTGTTACATATTATGACCCTAAGTTGAAACGACGTTACAATTTAAAAAAAAGTTGTAGATGTAACATGATATTATAATAAAGGTAAACAATACAACGTAAAATAAAAAACGTTACAGTTTGAAAATTTGAAAAATGCGTAACATGAAAACAAAAAGAAAGGTATTATATTTCTTCTTTTCTGTTGATTCCTAAAGGTTCAAGAGTTTGACCTCTATCGATTAGATATGCTTCTCTAGCTCTTCGTACACCGTCACGATTAGATTTGGACAGTTCTAGTGGAATTAGTTGCATGTCAGAAGCGCTATGACCGTTAGAGAGAAAATGTTCTGATACTGCAGTGGGTTTAACCAACAGCTCTAAACCCACTGCAGTATCAGAACATTTTCTCTCTAACGGTCACAGCGCTTCTGACATGCAACTAATTCCACTAGAACTGTCCAAATCTAATCGTGACGGTGTACGAAGAGCTAGAGAAGCATATCTAATCGATAGAGGTCAAACTCTTGAACCTTTAGGAATCAACAGAAAAGAAGAAATATAATACCTTTCTTTTTGTTTTCATGTTACGCATTTTTCAAATTTTCAAACTGTAACGTTTTTTATTTTACGTTGTATTGTTTACCTTTATTATAATATCATGTTACATCTACAACTTTTTTTAAATTGTAACGTCGTTTCAACTTAGGGTCATAATATGTAACATCCTGATGAAGGAAGGCTGTGCCTCCCGAAATATTGGTTTAAATATATGTATTCCTCGCCGTGTAACCAGCCTTGCTTGTTTTTTACCGTTTTCTAGTTTATTTCCGGTTGTCGCTTCTACTCGGCGGGTGAAACTAGAGTCGAAAACACAGGATGCTCTCGCAGGCTGAAATCTTTGGTGTTGTTGTTGTTTTGGCAACTGGAATTGTTTTCTTGAGTGTTGTACAGTTTGCGTCCACGCTTGTTGTTCGTAGGGCAGTTTTCGGATGGATGCGATTGCCTCTTCCATAGCCTGCTTCGGCTACCGCATTTTGAGTATGAGGTTCTCCCCCGGGCAGGGAAATCTCAGTTTATTGAGGTGGGACTTAACGTGAATTGGAGTGAAATTTTAAGGAGTTTAAAGAAGGGATTGAAATGAAATGACTCATGCGACTCATTGATACTTTACTCTCGGGCCGTAACGGCTTCCATTGTTTTACCCCAGGGCGTCCAACCGCTGACCAAACAGCCCAAGGACTCTAGGTACGTGATTCAGGATTTAAAATACCATTGCGCATGCGCAAAAAATTTCGCAAGGCCTTGTGGTCACTTGCGTCACGTTCCTCGAGCACATTGCTAGCGGCCGACATTTTTGCCGGCTCGAAGGCTTTCTTTGTGATTATTTAGATTATTTTCTTCACGATGTGTGAAATTAAGGAATATCGTATAAGTTTGCCTATTTCCGTTGAGGAATATAAAATAGGTCAGCTTTATGCGGTTGCAGAAGCAAGCAAGAACGAAACGGGAGGAGGCGAAGGAATTGAAGTGCTTGTAAATGAGCCTTACACAGACCACAAGAACTACGGGGATGGACAGTATACCCACAAGGTTTTCCATTTAGCCTCGAAGTTACCAGCGTTTGTTCGCATGTTAGCTCCTACAGGCGCTCTAGAACTTCACGAGAAAGCGTGGAATGCTTATCCGTTTTGTAGAACGGAATATTCGAACCCTTATATGAAAGATAACTTTTATGTTTATATCGATACTTGGCACAAGGAAGGCGTTGGTGATATAGACAATGTTCACGAACTAGAAGGAGAAGAGTTGAAAAAGAGAGAGATCGTTCCCATAGATATCACTGCCCCGGTTCCTTCAAGCGATTACAAAGAAGATGAAGATCCTACGAGGTTCGAATCAAAGAAGTCAGGAAGGGGTCCTTTACCAAACGCAGGATGGACGAAGAACGAGGATTATCCAAAAATGACCTGCTACAAGTTATATCGCGTACAGTTCAAATGGCGGCTACTGCAAACAAGGATGCAGGGGTTCATCTTTCGTGCGGTAAAACGTCTCCTCACCAATATTCATCGTCAGTTGTTCTGTTGGATCGACAAGTGGTTTGGCATGACCATGGATGATATACGAGCCCTGGAAGACAAGACCAAAGAAGATCTGGACAGAATGCGAGGTGAAGGCAATGTTAAAGGGATGAGGGAAAAATAAAATGAATTGTGTTATAGATTTTATTGATGAAACAGTAAAAGGCAGTCCTTAAAATTGGAAAGTTAATTTATAAAAAATTAAGTAACCTTAAAAAAACTTACCGTGTTTTTCGATTCTAAGACGCACCGTTTTTTTTATTCGAAAAAAGTTGCTATTTCGATCTAAAACTAGAAATAGTTTTCACTAAGTTAAAGCTGCCCCCGTATCTTAATTTTTGACCCCAGTATGTTGCCCAGTTTCCGGCCAAAAAACTGAAAACTTGCGCACGCTAGGTTTCTCGGCCTTTTTAATTTCCGTACACCGAAGTATTCCGAAAGAAATAGGAACATTTCAGCTATCGATTGATGATCTTGGCGGGCTTTTTGGTTAAGAAATTGCAGAACAGCGAGAAATTTCATCGAGGTGGGTAATACTTTAGCCGCTAATATATTTATGCTTTTCACTGGACATCAAAGATAGCGCATCTATTTCATAGCTTATATCCCAAGGAGCTGGATAGCTACGATTTTAACCTTGCTATGCCAGTTTCCGCCCAGTAAAAGGTACATTGCTCAAAACTTAGTTTTGAAGATTTCAAATAACTGAATGTTAAAATTTAGTGCTCGAAAACGTCATGGCCTGTTAGTGCGCACATAAATAACGCCAATGTAGTTGTTGCGGGTCACGGCCATTGTGGTCATAAAATGATGTACACCTTGATGATTTGTGATTTAGTCAGTGCATGTGTCAAGAACACCCATTACTCCTACGTCTCCCTTCATAAGTAATCGCTTTGCTTTAACCACCTAAAGAACGGTCTCGAAGTCGCTTTGTACTTACAAAACGAAAAACAAATGCGAGCTGTATGGTGCAGACGCTTCGGTTTTCTTCAAGCGGTATCAAAGAAATGTGCTTTATATTGCCGGCCGGAAACTGGACTAGTTGGCTGGAAATTGGACAACTTAATACTTTGTGCGAAAACAAGCATTATTTAAAAGATACCTGGAGAAGGCCGCCAAGCTTTGTGCATTGTAAAAGTAAGTAAATGTACCATCTTAAATGCAAACTCAGAAATTTTCCATGTTCTGAAAAGAAGTTGTAGTGCTTGCAATCTAAAGTGGCCGGAAACTGGGCAACATACTGTAGTTATGTGGCTGCAAATATTAAAATACTGAGGACGTTGTTTCTCATTTTTGTACTGTTGTTAGTGAAATAAAGCAGTTCTGTAAATTTCATGTAGAAGAAACATATTTCAAAAAAGCCCAACCAACACCCACTTCTCCCTGCCCGTCAAAGGTGGGTGTTGGGTGGGCTTTGTTTGGAAGAAACAAAGGGCTGAGGTGGATGTACTTCGTTACGCCAGTATTGAATCGACGCATCACCTACTACTTAGACCAAACCAAAAGAACAGCAAGTAGAAGGGTTAAAAGAAGGAAACAAAGCAAAACAAAAATCAACCAAAAGGCAGAGGGCACCCATTTAGAGTTTGGGAACCTTGGGTGGTGTTATGGAACCATTTCGTGGGGCGCTCAACTCCAAAACCAAAGTCACCTCATCAGAGAACACCTCTTCTTTCAGAGAGTTGTGTTGGTCCTGTTAGAAAAACAATTTCAATAAAAGAACCTTTCTTGGGGACCCAAAACAATTTGATCCCAAATTTTATGTAGTTGTACCCAAAAGTTATTACCAACGAAAAGTTTGGATAAATCAATTAAAATTGGGGAAGTGGGCCGAATCAAAACGACTGTGAAATCGCTGTGACACCATATTAAACAAAAGCGGGTGAGGGTATAACCAATGGCCACCCATGTCGCAGAAGAGCCAACACAACCATCCGTCGCGGAACGGTTGGATCAAAAAAGAAAAAGCAGCCTTCGCTCCTGTCTTTAGAGGCGGAAGAAAACGAGCTATTCAGACAATTAGTTGAGAAAAACCCCAGTCAAGAGAGTGCAATAAAAACTCTGTTCGTGACCGCAAAGGCAAATCTTATTCCCATTCCAGCAGATTTTATTGTTGTCGATAATCCAAGACCGGTGCCAGGGGTTTTCCGTGACGAGCTGATCAAAGAAATGGAAGTATGTTTGGATAACAACCTTGTACACCCATTACGCAGGCCAATGATAAGATTTGCTAAGCATCTTTTGAAACAAAATTGGACCCCTTTCCTTGGCGTCGAAACCTTTCAACACATTGGGTTGAAACATTTGTGCCGATTGTCGTAAATCCGCACCTTTGGGAGATCGACATACAATTTTTCCTGATGCGTGAAGGATTTGGAATGGAATATAAACGTACAGAAAGGAATGTTCTGTTTGAGGATGATTTCAGAGCAAATTAAGATCTTGATTCGTGGTTAAGAATGCTGTGGCGTTGTATTAAACAAAGGTGTCCTAAAGGTAGACAGCGATGACGGAGTGGTTGAAACGCCGCACTATAAGGCACGCACTTATTGAAGAAATAGACAAGTGGTTGGAAAAAGAAAACCAAGATTCAATGGATTACGGTCCAATGTGCCGCGTGCGCGAGCTCTTGCAAAACAACATGTCTCCCTGAAAGTACATAAAAAAGACCAGAGAAACTCATTTCATTGACGACTGTGCGCTCATATCTTACAAGGTTCTTCATTCCCTCCCTCCCAACGAAAAAGAGTGCATGAAGCAATGGTTGACTGATGAGGGGTTTTATGACACCGTGCATTACATATCTGCGCCGAGATATAAATGAATCTCTTGGAACAGATTCGCACCATCCCTCCAGAGTAGCGCGAGAAAATCCGCCGCCACCACACCCAAAACCAACTGAATGAAAGAAAGAGAATGGGATGGGGTCAGGTGCACAAAGAGCTTTTGGTTCCTTTGTTTCGGTTCATATTTCCAATGTTTTTCGCCGACGGTTGGTCTTTTGAAGAATAATAACCCCATCACAGATGGGTCTACAAGAAAGGGTCAACCAACTCCCACCAGAGTTGAGGCAAAAAAATTCAAGACAAAAAAAGGATGGGTTGGGACGAAGTTCATCGTGAGCTGCGCACGTATTTCAACGATGCGCCATTCTGCGAACTTGAAAACTGCTACACCCTGATAACCAGCTGTGGGAAATTTTCCACATGCAGGCGGAACGAGTGTTGTTGGGCCTGCTGGCTAAAAAACGCCACCACAAGCCGTGCCAGTGGTACGAAGTTTAGGATATTGAAGAAAAGTGGTTATGGATTATGTATACCCTTGGATACCGCACCAATGTTCACACTGTGTTGGATCGCGGTGTCCCTTGCAGGTGAATTATGCGCCCCCAATAAAACGGAAAGGACGAAAAGAACGAAAGGAGTTCCGACGGGTGTTGACTGAACTCAAACACCCAGACCAAGTTTCTGTTTCGCGTTGATTGCATTTCGCGCCAAAACGTGGCCCCATTGTCTCTGTTTTCATGGAATTGCGTCGAGAGCCTTCACCATTTTCCGGCCAGCAACATGCTTGCATTTTTTTTCGTTCTCTCCGTACTTCTTTGCGCGGAAATCGCAACTGCTGTAATCAGCATCATGCTGCATTGCCACAGCATCGGTTGGCTCGGTGAGTTGTTGAAAAACTTGCAGTATTTCACCTGTTTCAGGATCGAAGGTCAGCAAGCTGGACAGGGGGTTGTAAGTCCCGGTGTAGTGATGACCAGGGAGGGTCCAACCCCCTTTCGGCGCTGGCAGTTTACCAATCAATTTATGGATGTCCATCCCCGAGCCGTAATAGTTGCGCATTGTTTTCTTGAGAACGTCCATGAATCCATGGTGGTTGGGCACCGCTTTGGCAAAGGCTTTCAAAAACGTGGGGTTGGTCGCGAACTTAGGTACCAACACACCCTGTGAAACGAAGCGGGGGTCGACGAAATCCCCAAGGCCGGCACCAACAAGGCCTCTTCCGTAGCCCTTCCATTTTATCCACGAGCCGTAGTGCCGCCCTGTCGCTTGTAGTCCGTGTATTGGCGCTTGTGTTCGGCCACCATCGCACGCCCTTCTTTTGCTGAAACTTCAGGACCTTTGAAAAGCTTGGGGTCGGAGATGACATTCCACAATTTTTTGAAATCGACGAAGGGAAAGGAGACAGGGAGGCCTCTTCCGTCGAGATCGGGCCTGTCGGTTTTGTAATGGATGTTGGGGCGCACCTTCGTGGAAAGCTGGTCCAGAAGCTCGCTGCCGACCTTTTCCAACACCGGAGTGGCCTTGCGCACCCCATAGTTGATGGCCCTTTTCTGCAGCTGTTTGTTGCGCATCGCCTCCGAGGCGTAATACCTGCTCATTTCAACCCCCTTTTTCGCGAGATACGGAATCCCATGCTGCAGAGTGAAGTCGAGCGCAGTGCCCGCAAGGTCAGTGAAAACACCAACGCCCTCTGCGAGAGAGGGCCCCGCTAGTTTCCCGATAAGAAGCGGGTTTTTGTTATGCCGCAAACCGCACACTTGGCCTTTGCCATTCTTCGGTTGTTTTTGGTCATGACAACCTTTTCTGACCCACGCACATTGGAGGTTTTGCGTTTGTCTTTTACACAATAAACCTCCATTCTCGTGCTCGTATAAAAAAATAGTTTTTTTTTTTCATTTTCTTTTCCCCCTACCTCTGTAATATTTGACATTGTCAGTTACCCCTTTCAACGCCTGAGAGCCCATTAATTTGAAAGCGTTTGCCCACGAAGCTGTTGGGTCCACGAACATGCTCGCGGCATAAGTAATTTTGTCTTGCAATGTTGGCCCTCGTCTGCGGGCCTACGCCCCACCACGTGAGCTGGGTAAGAAGCTGGTTTTGGTTATTCCACAGATTGAACACTTTGCTTTCTGCAACTTTCGCCCACTATTTGTCATTACAACACGTTCGCTGCCGGGAACGTTCGGTGTTTTGCGTCTGGAATTCACACAGAAAAGAGACATATCACGCTATACTCAGGAAATAATTTTTCACAACCCGCTCGTTGTGGTGTACATAGTCAGAAAACATTTTGAGAATATCTTTGAAACTCGTGCCTTTGTTCCGTTCATTGAGGAAAAGCAAACAGAAGTACCCAATACAATACAATACAATACAATACAATACAATATTCTTTATTTAATGAAGGTGACGTAATTAACCCAATGAGCTATCTAACTTACGGCCTTCAAAGAACATCATCAGATGAGAGATAGACCATCACACCGGGAACTACGTTCCCTACTCTTTTCGAACAGTGTGTGGGTTCTTTTACGTCCCACAGAATCAGTTATGAAGAGTTGTGAGACGGGGCCTACGGTTTATCGTCCTTATCCGAGAAGACTAGAAAGTCTAACCATTTGCAGATGTAATTACAAAGGCAGCACTATCTCCTCAATTACTTAAAGACCCTGAGTGTTGGTCCGACCGGGGTTTGAACCACCGACCTCCCGCACGCTAGTCCGGTGCTCTACCACTGAGCTAACCAGTCGGTTAGGTGTGAAGTGTGAGCTAACCCACACCTCACACTTCCAATCCACTGGATTTGGTTGTCGTTGCGAAGAAACGTTTTGCGCCCCAACTTTCGCATTTCCTGCTCCCACTCAGCTTCCACTTAGCCCGGGCCAAAGAAAAGAGGTTGCCGCCACGAATGGCAATTCTGGTGATCTGAGTCTTGCTCATTTTCACACCGGCGCAGCGGCCGTTGCTGACGGCCTTTTTTCAGCTGGTTGATTTGCGTGGCGGTCAACAAAAGATCGTCACCTTGCTCAGTCTGTTTAGGTTTGACGCGCAGAGTCACAGCTGCTCTTTCAGTGAAAGCCTTTCGGAGGCTGTCCCTTTGACCGTCGGTCAGATCGCTCTTGAACGGGTGATACACCGTCGGCATCTTATATCAGAGAATAAATTTTCCAGAGCCGAGCATCTCAAACAACGACCGGCTCGTTGCCAATCTGTTTTATGACGAATTCTTCCTCGTTCAGGACGGCGGCGTACAGGCGGTAATTCGCTGTGGCGGCTTGGTTCAAGCGGTAGTGCAAAACCAGCTTTTTCTCGTCCCCGGTCATGCTCTCCTTGGTAGGCCGGAGATCAAAATAAATGACAGGGTAAAGCGTCTCGTAGTTGGCCACGTTCAGCTGGGTCCCAGTGTTGAAGTCATTTTTCCTGTAGTTGTAGTCGATCAGGTCGCGGCGTATCCGGATTGGGTCTTCCCCGTCGTACTCCAGCTCGGGGTAAAAGGTCGAGCCGTCCTGAAGGCGGCAGGTCGCCAGCTTCGGCTCCCCCCCCCCCTGCGACGGCGAAGGTGCGGAAGACATAGGGGTTCGTTGTGGCGGCATTCAGATTCGCCACCTTCTGGATGAAAACGAACATGTGCTTCGCGTTTTTTATCTCGTGGGTTATCAGCCATATCCCTCCGACGTTCCGTCTGTCAGTGCTGGGTACCAGCGTTTCCTTCAAGTAGCGCCATTGCGTGGGTTTCAGAAAGTTTTCGTTGACGAGCTTCTGCCCCTCGGGCGAAAACGTCAGCTTCGGAACCCACAGCTCGAAACGCTTGACAACTATCCGCTGGTTGGCGACGGCGGCGCCCCCGAAAAGCATCTCGGCGTCGTCCTGCAGCCTTATTTCGAACTGGGGCTGCATCGGGGGCAGGGGTTTGTCCGACAGCTCTTCAAAGAACGAATAGCGTTTGAGGGGTGAGGCGCTTCACCTGCTCGTGTGTCAACTGCACGCCGATGGGATCTTTGGCTTTGCCTGTCGACACCAGCACTGCCAGCTGCTCACGGAGAGCAGGAATGTCAGGACTTGTGGCAGCCAGGGGCAAAGCATCCCCTGTCACGTTGAGTGCCTCCGCTTCCAGCATTTCCAAAACCTCTGCCATTGCACGCTCTTCTACCATCTATACTTTAACTTCTATTTTTTTAATTCGGGTGTTAACCCCGAAGGGGTGTCGAAGCGAGAAAACAAGGAAAGAAAACTTTTGCTCTTTAAGCTTTGAAATCATGCTTTTGTACTCCTCTTGGGACAGATCGCCTGCATAGTCATCAAAGATGGCCTTCGTGGTCTTGGCCGAGGGGTTGTAAAAAAGAACGACCGCCGCAATGTTCTCCCGAAAAGACGCTGTGATGCTGGTATACTTTTGGGTCAGCACCCAAACGCTGATGCCGATGTGCTGACGGAAAAGGCGAGATTCACCAGCTGGCCTGTGCGCCTTTTTACCTCTTTCGAGGCTGCGCAGCCGTCGAGGATTATGAGGGTGTTGGTGCCCTCAGAAAAAAAAGTCACGATCTTCAACCAAAGCTCCACCTCGTGCTGCTCGCAAATTATCACATCCACCCGCGGATCGTTTTCCCCAAATCGGAAGAGGGTCTTGTTGTGGGCGAATGTCGGGCAAATAAGGACGATGAAGTCGAAGTTGCCGCGGAAAGTGCCCATTAGCTGATCCACCACGAAACCTTGTTTTGCCTGAATTTGTCGGGCCAACAATGAGAGCATTGAAGGGAATGTTATTCGGGTTCATGTTACCTCTGGGCGGTGGGTATATTAGTATTGCACAGATTCCAATTGCCTGTCCAACAGGTTGAACTGCGAGTCGCTGATAACGAAGATATGGCAGTTCACATTGCCCGAGCCTCCTGTGTCTCTCTCGAGTTCAAGCTGAACCCCGTCTGTGCAGTCAAGGCGCATGCCGCTGCTGTGCATAGATTGATCCGACATGGAGCGCAAATCGATCAACAGCCCGAACCTGTTGTCATAAAACTTCGAGACACTTCTGTGGCTCCGCCCGGTCGATTTTTTTGTCCCGCCAAAGAAGCGGCTGGCTTCCTCCCAAATATCCTTGCCATCAACCCTGTTGTTAAAAACCATGTTTGGGGAGCCATTTACCGTGATACTGACTTTTGTCAGGTCGGGGTTGAAATAATTTTCTGAGTCTCTTGCACCCACGGTGTAAGGCTCAACAAAGAGGAGAAGAAGACCTTTCAGGGATCTTCGCTGTAGGGTCACTTTTATGTTAAGTCTGGCGTCTGTGGCTCTGTTGAAGGTCACCATTTTTTCCCGCACAATGTGGTCTTATAAGAATTCCTTGCCGGTGGAATAGGTGCTGTGCGCCTCGTCAGCTTGTAGACAAGTTTCGTAGTGTCTCAACCCCTAATAACCTGTTTTGCTGCCGCAAGGGTGAGCTCGAACACAAGGTCGTTGTAAAGAGCTTGGGGATAGAAAACTCCGTGATCGGTCAGAATCTGGTGGTCCAGCCTGATTCTGTATTTTTTACTGTAAACCTTTTCCAGCTTGTTTTCCAATGCGACTCCCGAGGTTTTCTTGTCCCCCGCCCCCGAGCGGATCCTGTTGAGGTCATAGCTCTGGATGCCCTCGAGCAGAATATTGTTCCGCTCCTCCTGTGAGAGGAAAAGGTCTTCCCATATCTTGAAAATGTCGTATGCTACTGTTTCCTGCAGTATGGTGCCCGCGTATTTCACAACCAGCTTGTCGATCAGCGCTCGCGTGACGTTTTGCAAGAGGAAGTTGTTGGCGTTGCCCTCCGGTCAGGTCAATGTTGAAAACAAGTGCGAGCGAGCCGGGCACGAGGACTTCATTCTCATTCAGCTTGGGCACTGTAACGTAAAGCGTTTCTCCTGGGCTAGCTTCGCTTGGATTAAATGTGATGCGCTTGACGGTGCGTTCGGCTTTCATTGCGCCGGCATTTTTTTCTTGGTGCGTTGACCGAAGGTTTGCTTGCACAGCAGCAGCCATTGTTATAACCCAGAGTTGAAAAGTTCAATTGAAAATTAATTTGAAGATATTATTGTTGTGTGTAATAATACGTGCAGGCAATGTCGGATGATGGAAAATTTGGGTTGAAAAAGCCCCTTCTTGATCGCCAACTCGATGAAGACGATGATGATGATAATAAAGGGAGGGTAAACACAACTGGCGGCTTTCAACCGTCGGCCTCATCCACACCGTATTTTCACGGTGAAAAAATTGAGATGAGAACAAGGCTGAACGAAAAGAGCGGGCCGCCATCCACATCTTATGTTGAGACATCTTTTAGCAGTGATGTGGATTCGTTAAAAATCCGACTCGCACACCAAGAATTGGAGAGCCAAGTTCTTGAATATAAGGAAAGTGGCAAAGTGTTACTACTCGACGTATCGAAAAAAAAATACGCTGGAAAAGTGGTTTACATTGGCTCCAGAGGTGGTGAAACTCCACTTTTTAAGGGGGATAGTCGTACATTAAACCAGAAGTTACCCAAAGAAGTCATGAAAATCCTGGGCCCGAAGAGGTCTGAATTAATACAGCAGAAAGACAATGAAATAGAGGAAATCAATCGCAAAATCGACGAGAATGAAAAAATCGCTGAAAATGAAAACGAGGAGCCATCCGTTCGGGAACGCGCCTGTGACAAAGTTAATGAAGCACAAGAACGGAAAATCGTTCTTGTAAACGAGCGAGAACAGTTCGAAGAACGGGCGCCTTTGTGGGAAAGAATCAAAGAAATCTTCAAAAAATACGGCGTAACCGTGACGGCGATTGTTCTCGCCGCTGGTGTGACGATTGGCGCTGTGATTGGCGCCATCACCAACTCTTTGAAAGCCCTCGGGAAAGGATTGGGAAACGGGTTGAAAGAAATCGGCAAAAAACAGCTTCGCTTCTGCCTGGCCTGATCGGCTCGATTGTTTCTTTCCTTTTCAAAACTGCCGGCCAGGCCATCGGTTTTCTGGCTGAGCACACCTGGTTGCTGACTTTGGCTGTTGTGGCTTTTCTGATGGAGAGGTATATCAAGAAAAACCGTTAGCGGCAACTATCCCAAAGTTAAACAAAAACTATCCCCGCAATATAATAACAGCGCCAACCCCCATGATTATTTTGTTCACATCATGAGCCTCGTTTCCTGAACCGGCAGGCGGGGTTGGTTCAGTTTCAAGATCTGGTGGTTCCTGTTGTTGAGGCTGGGAAATTGTAATTTTTGGTTTTGTTTTAACTGGAACATTGGCCTTGTAAATTGGGTTTGAAGGGTGGCTGTTCGGGGGGTTAACCTTTGAAGGTCCGCCCACCATCAAGCGAAGGGCCGATTTTTTTATGCCCTGGTTGACATCGGTGTTTACGCCGAGTTTCATCCCCGGCTCGGCTTGCTTGAGCTTGTTGTTGTAGCCCACCACGCTTCCTGTGTTCAGGACCATCCGCGATGGCATCAGCCAGGTCCCCGGAGCCACTGCAAGTTCCAAACGAACCTTTGCCTTGTCCACCGCCAGCTGATAGCGCTGGATGCTCTTCGGAATATCTGGTGTTCTGATCGCGTCTTCCAGCAGAACAAGGAATTCTCTTTGCGCCTCTTTGGCTCTCCCGCCGTTTCCAAGAATGCTGCTTCTGATGTTTACCTGCGCGCCAAGAATGCAGTACACAAAAGCCTCGACTGACTGGTTCAGACACGCCAACCCGGCTTGGGTGAGCCCGTGTGCGACGTCCGGCGCAAAATACTCAAACTGTTTGTCTGCGCCCTGGTCGTTTCTGATTAAGTCAAGCCTGTTTCCTGCGTCGTCTGTGTCACCCTAGTCCGCAAACCTTTGGTTAGATGGGTTGGAAAGGGACGTCGGGTACTGGCAGAGCTTTTGTGCAAAGTCTCCGTTGTCGTAGAGAATGAACACATATCCGAGGCCGTGGTTTTGGCCATAGGTGAAACGAAAGTCTGAGCTCGGATCAACACCGAATTCTGCACAAAGCCTTCTGAAAGAAGCCTCATCGTATTTGTTGTCTTTTTGGTTAAAATTTGGGTCGTCCGGCAGAGAACTCTTGCTCTGAATCCCCCATGAAAACGATAAAAGGAGCGGAGCTGGTTTGATTCTGTAGCATCGCCCAAAACGTAGCTGGTCAAAATCTCTCTTGAGATCCCACAGCCTGTTGTTGCACACCATAGTGCAAAGTTCAACTGTTGTGGCCAAAAACTCATGTGCGACCCACCAAGCCATTTTTGGGCAACTTTTGATGTTTTGAATGTAATTTTTGTGTCTTTAAAAATCTGCCTGTACTGTGTTGTGAAAAAGTCTGTGGGTGTGACATACATTTTTTGCAAATCGTTCAGCTTTTCGCCAATTTGCGATTGAATTTTTTCTGTGAAATCGACAGCTGGGATTGTCTGCGGCGGGCGCCCCGAAACGACGGAAAGCTGGTATGGAAACCCGCTATTTGGTTGCATTCCCAGAGCCTCTTTCATTGTTTGAGACCAGTATTTTTTGTCTGAACCGAAAACGCTTTTCAGATAATCTGACCCAGCTTTGAAATAAATTTCAGCTGTTGCCTTATGGTTATCAGCGAAGTCGGTTTGCGCGACAAATTTGCTCTTGTCGGCGTTCGGGAATTTCGCGAGAAAAGAGGCCCAGGCCTTGTCTTTGGCATTTTTAGAAATTTGACGGGCCTCTGGTGTTTGGATCCACTGCAAAAGATTTGCCATCTTATGAAAGGGGTGATATTTTCAATTGAATGTTAATGTGCGCTTAAATAGATAGGTGTGATCACCATTTCAACAACTGAAAACCCCTGCACCGTCTTTTTCGACCTGCCGGTTCCGAAAGCCAATTATGTCCAGCTTATTTCCTGCTCGCTTTGCAATTCGTTGCTTGATCAAAGGGGCTGAGAGAATTTGGTTGTTAAATGCCCACGATCAAATTGTGTCTACAAAAGGCTTTCCTCCGGGGCATCGCACTCCCAGAGGTCTGGAAAAAACACTTAATTCTATTGTTACAAAAATGAACGCCGAAGTAACTGCCGAGGTGAATAGTCCTACTGGCGCTCTGGTGATCAAAAACCCTGAAAGCAAAAACTTCCGTTTGCCCAAAATTTGCAAAATTTTCTTGGCGTCCCCTGGCGCCTTGAGATGGATGCATTTATTTCAAAACTCAAAGTTCCAAGTGTCTTCTTTGTGTACTGCGATTTGGCCGACCCGGACCGAAATTTGTTGAATGCGGGAGAAACAAACCTGCTTGCCAAGTTTGACATTGTGGGGGAGGCTTTCGAGGCTTTCGAAAGATAAACTATCAAGCGCGCGAACAGCAAGTCTTTCGCGCCGCTTCGACGGGCGAACATGTGCACAGTGTGACGCTTTCAGTTAAAGATGAAAATGGAGAACTGTTTGATTGTCGCGGACAAAAGCTTTACTTTGAGTTGATGATAATTTAAAGAAAAAATTTTCACTATTTATACACCATGCCGAATGAGGATGTGTTGCCATTTGCCCCTGTGGCATCTGCTTCACCCGAAAGCGTTGCAGAACAGCAGTATACGTAGCTATATCACAATCTTCCCAATGCCGAAACTTTCCGGCTGACTGAACTCAGCAAAATTGAGAAACAGATTTCCGATGAGGCAGAGCACTACAGATTTGTGCTAAAAAAATGCAAAAAGGCTCAAAAAGCCTGCAGCTATGTTGTTGCCGGTCTTGAAGTTGCAACAACGGCTCTGTCTTCTGGAACTGTCGCCTCTGCACTGACAGGATTTGGAGTCGTGGTCAGTGTTCCTCTCGGTGTTGTGGGGGGGGGGGGGGGGGGGTGTTGGGGTTGGTTTCCACTGTTTTGACTGGCGTAAACAAAAAACTTGAAGCGACCAGCGCAGCTTTGAACTCAAATTTGAGGGAAAAAACGTGAAATTTTATCCAAGTCTCACGAAAAATGTAAATTAAATAAACAGCCGATGTGAATAAATTACATCTTCTGGGACAGAATGATTGTTCTGTTTCATGCTATTGGCTGTTTTTTGCAGAGCTTTCAACGCCTGTCTGGCAAAAAGAGGTCAGACAAATTACCTTTGAATTTGTTGAAGCAATGAATGATGTAGAAAAATATAGCAAAACTGGTGGCCACCAGAACCTCTCATGAGGGACTCGATTTTTTTATTTATTTCCTACCCGTCCCTCATGAGAGTTTTTTTTTTTTTTTTATTTTTTTTGGAGCGCTCCATTTTTCCCACCAAGGCAAAAGCGAACCCCAAAACACAATGAAAGGGAAAACCCCAAGGGAAAACCCCCAATAAAGGTTCCTGTCTCATATGCTAATTTTCGGGTAAAAGGTCAGACATAGGGCCGTATTTTAAAATAAATTTAATTAAATATATAACAAACCTCAAAAGATCAAATGGAGGATCTTTACTGTGTGAAGGAGAGAAAAAATACCCGAATGTTCGGGGCACAATAAAATTAAAAATAACAACAAATGGGAGGAAAATTGTAATGGCAAAATGTAAAAACTGTGGGATAACAAACGCCAGCTTCGTGTAGCGCCGTCGCTGCCGCTTCACAAAAATATTTGAAGGCTCTCCGTACTCGGAAAACCTTTCGGCCTTCACCAGAATTTCAAAAAGTTTTCTTCATAGTCTTCGGGGTAAAACCAAGGTGGCTCGATACAGTGTTTTTTTGCCCCCCTTTTTCGGGCATAAGTCAAAAAGTCCATTTAAGCTGCAAGGGTTATATTTACCGGTACTTGAAACTAATATTCTTGTAATTCGTTCTCTTTTGTCGCACAAAGGGGCTTCACAAAGAACCTCATGAAACCAAATCCCATCCCAGAGCATTTCGCTCTCTTATTTTTATGAAAACTAGCTCCTTAAATTTTTTTCGCGAAGCTCAGTGGGTAGTTTTTGAATCAGCCCTCCGATATCAGGCACGGCTTGGGGCGGGCAATTTTCCTGTATACATGTTGCAGCCATTTATTATAATATTCAATTCATGTGGAGCTATTTTTCAAAAGCGTATTAATGATCTAAGCCTTTTTGATTTTTTTCTTTTTTGTTTTTTCTTCCAGCTTTTTTTCTTAACTCTCGCTGTTGTTGTGCTTCAGAAAATTTCATTAACTTTCGATTTTGTTCTTCATACCTTTGCCTTGCCTTTTGATAATTTTCCAATTGCTTTTCCATTTTTTAGAAGTTTTTCCTTGCGTGTCAATAAATAAACCTGCTATAAGCTCTATGACACCCGAAAACAACAATTTTTCTATCTGTGGTGTTATTCGCTGTCTTTCTTTTGTTATTTTAAGAAATTCAGCGCGTACTTGCCTCCACGAATTTGTTGTTTTATAATTCTTTTCTCGTGCTTGCATAAAGGTAGGCCCACACAAGGGGATTTGTTGCAGGGACATGTTGCTGCAAAATGTAGCAGCGACACTTTTATAAACTGTTCACATTAGGGGTTATCTAGCTGGGACGTGTAGCAGGGACATGTAGCAGGGACCAAATCGCAGAGTTTGCACACTTGTGAAAAAGTTGCCGGGATATGTTTCAGGGACGTGTTGCAGGGACATATCCCTTCGTGTGTGTTGACACTTTTTCTCTCGTGCAACATAAATTTTGTGCAAAATTTGTCGCCGCAACATGTCCCATGAAGTTCAACAAGTTGAACTCCGTGCAACATGTTGCAGGGACACATTTTGCACAAAATTCATGTTGCACGAGTGAAAAAGGTGTCAACGCACACGAAGGGATATGTCCCTGCAACACGTCCCTGAAACATATCCCGGCAACTTTTTCACAAGTGTGCAAACTCTGCGATTTGGTCCCTGCTACATGTCGCTGCTACACATCCCTGCAACATGTCCCTCAGTGTGTACTTAACGCGATTTTGTCCCTGCTTCATGTTGCAGCAACATGTTCCTGCAACATGTCCCCTCGTGTAGGCCCACCTTAACAAAATCATAAACGTGCTCCCGCAACTCGAGCGGAAGGAGCTGAATCTGGTTCTCGAGATTCATTTCCTGGGGCGGGGCGTTGTTTCCACCCGCCGGGGCGGCTTGGCCGTATAACTCGTTTAGGACTTCTTCCTGCACTCGTGCTGGGGCCATTCCTGCGTGTACCTTGCGCTCCCTTCTCTTTAATAGGGGGTATACTTTGGCACTTTTTTGGTAACAGGGCTCCTTGGGCCTCAGATATATACACACATGTAATGTGAGGGTTCTGGCTTACACCGAACAAACAAGACTTATTTCCCGATTTTAAGTCTTTTTACCATAACTTCACGTGAGCTTGTCCACGTGGAGTTATGGAAAAAAGACTTAAAATCGGGAAATAAGTCTTGTATGTGAAGGTGTGTGCAAGAACCCTCACATTACATGTGTGTTGCCCTGTGATGTGACAGAAGCTAAATCTCTAAGTCAATTTAAACGATTAGTTAATCTTCATTTTTAATGTTATAGTATACATGGCATTCATGAAAAACAGGTTTTGGTTAGATTAGTGGTAGTTAGTTTTTGCATTTTGTTTAGGACAGTTAGGTTATTTCTAATTTTTATACTCCTGATGGATTTTAAATAAAGAACTATTCCTATTCCTATTCCTATTCGTAATCTATCTGCAAGCAAAGTCCAGGCATTTTCCTGGCTATTTTAGAAAAACTCACTGAGTTTCTGGAGTCTAACCCGGTTTAGAAAAGATCATCTATATTTGCATTTGCGGTTTATTTTTTAGCACTACTTGATGTGACATGTAGTATAGATCATATTCCTATACCACGCCTGGTTTGTTTTCGATTTAATTACGTCCTCCATGGCATAAAAACAGATTGTGACACCTTACGAGCCCCAAAGGGGGAAAAATACCGGGTGCGTCTTAAATTGAGGTATGTTAGGAATGCTAGTAGATTCTAACAACATTCCTTTGCGGAACTTACAGTCGAGCCCGTCTGTGTCTTCTCATATAGTGAGTCGGGATATCTATATTTTTTGACATTTCGTTTGATGTTCATCGACCTGACTTCATCAGTTACCTGACCGCCTTACATAGTTAAATCTTTGCTAGCCTACTGGTTGGTTCATAAGTCAGTGCACCAAATTCTCAACCGCACGGATCCGGCGTCTGTATCCTTTCCGTAGGCCGGTTCCTTTCGATAGGAACTGGCCACTTTTAAGGTGGGGGTAAATGTGAATTGGTGTGTAATTTTAAGGAGTTTCAAGAAGGGATTGTAATGAAGTAAAAATGTTTTGAAACACTTCCTGTTAGTTGCCACCCCGCAAAGGCACTGCAGGTTGCTGGGGAACTGTTTGGTGTCCGTCCACTAATTTCTAACTTAAAATTCCTATTTTAAACCCTTATTAAATCAGTTCAATATTTCCTATTTTCCTAAATTTAACTAATCCTTTGAGAAAAATTGTCTCTTCCCAAATATACCCAAAAAACACCAAAAAAAAAAAAATCACAAAATATCCCACAACATAGCTCCGTGAGATGAGCAGAGGGAGTTTTGATTGCTTGAAACGCGAAAGAGAGATCAACGTGAAATCCATGTTAAGCGGTTAAAAACGATGTTAAGGTTAACTCCCGCCTTAAGTGGCCAATCCACATTAGACTAAACAATTGGCAGTCGGGAAATCGGATCAGAAACGTCCTAAAAGGCATCATTTCATTAAAAATGGCCTCTCACAATCACGAAAAGCCATAACATATTTGGTGGCTTGAACAAATTTTCAAAAGGTTGGAGCCCTGAAAAGACAGTGAAAGCTGTATATTTTTGGTCACTTTTTTTTAAAACGATTTTATCAGTTGCTTTAACAAGATTAGTTTCGAAGTTGGACACAATGGTTCGTCCCCGGACCGTCCCCCGGACCGTTTCTAGTCTTTATAAAAGTCGCTTGACACTGCCGCGAGTACCCTCAATCGTTTTCAGGGGACTCGCGCGTAGTGCCCTGGAAACGACTGCGTGGGAGCAAACTGACAGTGCGACCGAACAGTGCGACCTCTATTAAGGGGCCACCCTCGAGACTTTGAAAAGTGGCCGCTTAAAAGGGGTTGGCCGTTTAATAGAGGTACAATGTAAATTGGGTAGAAATGGCAGTCAACGTCAATCTATATAGCAAAATGCTTGTTGAAAAGTGAAGATAAATTCAAAAATCATTGTAACCAATCGTCTTGAAAGTGCCCTGTATTGGGACGTCTACTGGCGAATTTCCAATCCGTGTAAAGTTGTATTGTACTTCTAACAAAGGGGGTATGCTACTTGAAGTATAGTACAGGTATTGTCTATGTGCAGGCGCTAATCTATGTAACAAAACCACGCTTCTTAGAACTTTTCTTACACCAACAGTCTGTGTAAATTCTAATGTAGTTCAAGAACTTGACGGACGATTTACGTAAAATAATCGGTCACTGCCGTTTGACGTTGTTGGGAGCGAAGTTGTAAAGAGAAGATCAAGGCAAGGTCCGCGTAACCATGAAACTGTGAAAGATTTGCTCGTGCATACATTTTGTGGCTTGTGGCATGTCATTGTTGTCAGTTATCACCTATTCTTATTGCCCTCTTCCTGTCACCATTTCGCTTGAAAAGATAATTTGCTGGCCGCTTAATAGAGGTAAAAAACTGCAATAAATAATAACCTTGCATCAGCGTAAAGGTGGCCGAGGCCGCTTAACAGGGGCACCTAACGACAAGTTTCGGTAGATATCTGTTCGGTGGAGGGTGGTTCGCCTTGGACTTTCGGCGGCGATTAAAGAGTGCACTCCGATTTTCGTAAGTAAAATGTGGCCTAAAAGATTCGTAATGTGGAAATCATAACCCCTGAGGTTTTCGGAGAAGTCGTTATTGCTGTTTTTGGCAGTAAAAAACGTCAGCTAGCAATTTCGGAAAGAAAACAAGGTTCCCTAGAAAGTTCATTTCAGCTAGTATTTTCTCAAAGAAAGACTTTGTTCCGTAAAATTCTCGGGCAATTAACATTTCAGCTAGGGAATCCGAACAGATCAAAGTTTTCTAGCTAACCAAAACATCACTTTAAACAGACTTCAAACACCATACGGTACTTAAAAATGCCTTTCTACAGCTTTTGGCTGCTTTGGCTCGTTGGGTGCCCCTGGCTTAATAGAGGCGGCCGTTGAATAGAGGTATCAAATGCAGCATTTTAGTGGAATATGCATGTAACAAGCAAGGCTGATACTACGTGAAAAAAGTTGACTTTGCGAGACACCAACACGACCGAGACTCGATAAAGTAGGGCTGCAACCATGGACAGCTGTTTCGTCCTTATTGGGACTCATCGGCATGGTGTAGCAGATTTAAAAGCCCGGGGGGGGGGAGTACTTCCACAAAAATTGGGTGGGGGTGTGCGGCCCGCTTCCTGAAACCCTTACCCTATTTCATACCAAAATCTGCGATTTTCCCTACCCAATTTCAGACCTGACCAAAAATTCGATACCCTATTTCAGACCTATTTCACGTACACGGTTGGCGTAAACATAATTAAAAGACAAAAAAGAAGGGCTGGCTTTTGTTGATGGTCTGATCGCCTAATGGTGAAAAAGTAGCTTCTTTTAAAAACATACCCAGTTCAAGACTAGAATGCACAATCCATACCCCATTTCAGACCGAAATGGTCAAAATCGATACCCTATTTCAGACCAAAACGGCTAAAAAAACCATACCCTTTGGGGCCGCACATACCTATATAGCCGAAATAAGGGATAACCCCCCCCCCTCCGGGTTAAAAGACGCCAACTCAATGCGAGCGCCAACAAATTGCACAATGAACCCGTTCACAATATCAAGTTCCGTACCTTGGACTCTCTTGCCATCCGATCCACGCGTTGCCACACCACGTACCCCGGATAGCAAGGAATCCAAGTGTCGCGATGTTAAGATTGGTATTGGCCAATCTACATTTTTCTTTGCGAGACGATGGGGGCGTCTTTTAAATCTGCTACACCATGCCAACGAGTCCCAATAAGGACGAAACAGCTGTCCATAGTTGCAGCCCTACTTTATCGAGTCTCGGTCGTGTTGGTGTCTCGCAGAGTCAACTTTTTTCACGTTGTATCAGCCTTGGTTGTTACATGTATATTCCGATTTATTTTTTGGCTGATCAGATCTCTTGTAGATCCTACGTTTTACAGCATTGTCGTTGGCGGTCTTTTGCTTATTACTTTCACTTTGGCATTTTAGTGACCAATAATTAAGGGAATTTTGAAAGCGGCCGTTTAATGGAGGGTGGCCGCTTAATAAGGTGGCCGCTTAGGGTAAAAAATATTTGAAACACCACCAGACAGTTGACACCCCACAAGGGCACTGAAGGTTGTTGGGGAACTGTTTTGGTGTACATCTGCTAATTTTCCAGTTCAAATTCCAATAGAGGTCGCACTGTATGGCCGCGAGTCGGCCGCGAGCACTCCGCGCAAGAATCGCGGTCTTTGCGCATGCGGATAAAAATTTCGCAAGGCCTTGTGGTCACTTACGTCACGTTCCTCGAGCACATTGCAAGCGGCCGACATTTTACGAATTTTGCCGGCTTGAAAGCTTTCTTTGCGATTACTTAGTTTATTTTCTTCACGATGAGTGAAATTAAGGAATATCGTATAAGTTTGCCTATTTCCGTTGAGGAATATAAAATAGGTCAGCTTTATGCGGTTGCAGAAGCAAGTAAGAACGAAACGGGAGGAGGCGAAGGAATTGAAGTGCTTGTAAATGAGCCTTACACAGGGCACGAGAACTACGGGGATGGACAGTATACCCACAAGGTTTTCCATTTAGCCTCGAAGGTACCGGCGTTTGTTCGCTTGTTGGCTCCTACAGGCGCTCTAGAAGTTCACGAGAAAGCGTGGAATGCTTATCCGTTTTGTAGAACGGAATATTCGAACCCTTACATGAAGGATAACTTTCATATTTTTATCGATACTTGGCACAAGGAAGGCGTCGGTGATATAGACAATGTTCACGAACTAGAAGGAGAAGAGTTGAAAAAGAGAGAGATCGTTCCCATAGATATCACTGCCCCGGTTCCTTCAAGCGATTACAAAGAAGATGAAGATCCTACGAGGTTCGAATCAAAGAAGTCAGGAAGGGGTCCTTTACCAAACGCAGGATGGACGAAGAACGAGGATTATCCAAAAATGACCTGCTACAAGTTATATCGCGTACAGTTCAAATGGTGGGGACTGCAAACAAAAGTGCAGAGTGTCATCTTTCGTGCGGTGAAACGTCTTCTCACCAATTTCCATCGTCAGTTGTTCTGTTGGATCGACAAATGGTTTGGCATGACCATGGATGATATACGAGCCCTGGAAGACAAGACCAAAGAAGATCTGGACAAAATGCGAGGTGAAGGCAATGTTAAAGGGATGAAGGAAAAGTAAAATGAACTGTTTTATAGATTTTATTGATGAAACAGTGGAAGGTAGTTCTTAAAATTGGTAAGTTAATTTGTAAAATTAAGTGACCTTGGAAAAAAAAAACTTGGTAGAATAATTATTCACAATTGTTACTGTATTATTATAAGCCTAGTTGTAGTTTACCGTAATTATAATTTCTTTCCAAACAAGATTTTTTTGTCTTGGTGAAGCAAGTTCTCTTCAAAGCATGCTGCCAAGGAAATGAAAATGGACTTTTTGTGGCTAAGTTTGACTAAGCCTTCTCACAATAGATTCCACAAGGCACAAGAAAGTTTCATGCCCAGTGTAGTATGACAGACAACCTAATTCAATATCAAGGAATTTCCTTAGTTTTGGAATCTCTGAGAGCTATAAGTTATAAACTAAAGATGCTAGGTTAACGAGGTTTCTGAGAGGCTGGGTTTGGAAGTATGCTATTGTATTTTTTTAATTCTGCAATCATTCAACTGTAAATGTTTTTCCATGTTCTGTATATATTGACTGTGACAAGATCTTACAGACAAGTGTATGAAAAACTGCAATTAAAAAATGCCCAGACAACCTTTCTTTTCAAGCTACATTACATGTAGTTGAGTGAAAACAGAAGAATCTTTGGCCTTGGTGTTAAGTTATCAATTCGTAACTTATATGATTTGCTGCTAGTTGCTGTATTTTACAAATGCAAACTAAAAGGTAGGAGAATGTGTTCCAGAGACTGGGGGTAGCAACACATCACTTTGTGTGCACTTTCACTCTTGTGCATGTTGAGTGGAGTTGAACTAATGAACTTTACCAGACAAGTCACCGAGAAAAGAAATTGTGGAATGAGATGCTTCATCTGTATGCACATGCTAATGATGGAGATGTCCTAAATGTTGTGGTTGTGCATTGGAAAGAACAAAATGGCTACTGTCTGTAATCAAGTTTGGTGATTCTTGTGACGTGAATGATTGGCATCAAACAGGAGAAGATTTTGATTGATGATGCTGATCATGTTTCGTACTGCATCTGATTGAGTTGAACATTGCTGCAGCATGTCCTTTCAAGTTATATCTATATTATTTGCACCAAGTTGTCTGTTGTTTCTTTTCATGTTTTATTTTTTCTGCAAAACTGTGAAACTAGTCAAGTGACCCATTTACAGACAGTAAGGGGTTCACTTTTGAGAACTGTACTATCTTTAGGTTCAGTGTCAATGTCGTAAGCTCTTTGCTAGGCATATTGGGCAAGCCACACAGCATTTCTTACGTATGTTTGCTGTACAAAATAATGTTTGTGCACATGAAAGAGTGGACTGACAGTAGCACGTTCTTATGGTTAAATATTGTGAAAGTTCCACCTGGAAGGTTGGAACAAGACATTTTATTTTGTTTCTCTTGTGTCTGATTATTATTGATTAAAAAGTCTGGCTTGGAGCTTATAGGACACTGAAATTTCATAGAAACATTTTATTATTATATTATTATTTTGTGTTTCTGTCAGTGTTAGTCTCAATGTAACATATACATGTATGATGGAGAATTTTGAAAACTACATAATTGTAATGATTATTTTGAGTATGTTCTTGATTCAAAAGTTCCAAAACTCAAAGTTCCAAAACTCACTGTTATAGTTGCTTTGCATAATGCTGTTTTTTTTTTTTGTTTTAATCTGGTAATTTACTCCAAACAGGTGAATTTTCCACACTTGTTATAAGTAGCCATGTTGGAGCTGTGTTTGATAACAGTTTCAAATTAAAGTAGGTGAATTTTCCTATGTACAGATAATATTAATCATAATGGCATTCTCTTTGTGTCTTATTATTTTCAGTGCAGTGGAATTTACTAACATCCCTTGTAGAAAGCTTAGCTGCAAGCAATTTACTACACACAGCATGTTTGTCTTCTGTTGGCACATATTAAGAGGGCAGTGAACATAATCCTGCTTCCTCCATATCAATGAATTGGGATTTTGTATATTTGTCCTTACTTCACTCAATATGGAAGCAATTATGTTGGTGGTAATTTTGGTGCATGTATTTATTATTATCTATTAAGTAGGACACAATTCACTGTATACATAAAGATAAATCATGTGCAACACTATTTTTCACTTTCAAGGAAATGAAAGCACTTATTCGTGAGAGGAAATCAATAAAATGGCTGTTGATTAATTTGTCAGTTTGATTTACAACACGTAACAAATCTTGGTTTCTTGTGTTGTTTGAGATAGTAAAATTTTATAATTTATGAGTTCAGCAAGAAGTGGGCTTTTAAGTTTCCCTCATTTTTATGATAATTTTTCTGTGTGAAGTCTCCTGTTTCAAAATGGTAAACTGAAGGGTTTACATTAATATTTCAAACTTTTGTTGAGAATACAATCTTCACAGTAAACGAGTGTCTACCTATGTCCTTGCAAAAACTACATATATTGCTGGATATCTGTTGAGTACACAAAATTAATATTGAGAGTGCTGTGACCATAATTATTGGGACATTGTCACAATGTGTTGAATAAGTAATGGTAATAGGACTGAATAGAGTCCAATTCGGTCTGTAATCATACGAGTGATAACAAAATCTGTTTATCATGCGTATGATTACAGACCGAATTGGACGATATGAAGTCTTATTACCAATTAATCATAAAAATTACAATTTCCGAGAAAAGAAGAAAAAAAGAAGGAAATTTTGAATTAAAAGACTGACAAAGGAGGCGTAAATTGTTTAATGTCGCTCTGAAATTGACAACGATCAAAATGTATGGTGATTGTAACCAAGGTTGTGATTGGTTGATTTAAACTACAACTTTGAATGTGATTGGTTGATTTAAAATACTACTTTGAATGTGATTGGCTTATTGAACTGTCCGATAACAAAGTGTCCAATAACAAACTGTCCGATAACAACTTGGCACATGAATTAGTGGAAAATAAGAGTTTTTTAAACCAATCACAATCGAGGAAATTGTAATTTTTATGATTATAAACGAAAGTATCTACAGTTGCCTTTGAGCACATTAAAGTTTCATGATAACAGGTCTTTTGGGGTTTTGTAGGACTAAGAACAGGAAAGGCTGACTGGGTTATACGTGTTTTTGCAGAACTTTGATGCAATCTTGTATCAAATTTGACTTGGGTTCTTTCTTCAGGTTGTGTTATTGGACTTTGTTATCTAACAGGAATATTGAAATGTTTCTTGTCTAGGCCTTTGTCAAGAACTACTCAATATTCAGAAAGATTCTGACCCATTTTTTTTTAGTTCAAAAGCTAGTCTCTTCTTTTTCTAATGTCCTTGTAGAGCACCATGAAATTCTAATCACCACACAAGTGGTACCTTACTCCTAACACAAGTTACCAATTCCTTTAGAAGGACTGATTTCTTATCTGAAGATCCACTTGACTCAAGTGAAGGAAAAAAATAATTGCATCTGAAGTCAATTTTAAGTAAACAAATTAAAAGAGCTTGTTAGAATGTCAAACACAAATGAACAAAAATACAGCAAAGTATTCAAAATAATTATTATTGTGAAACCCCCATCTCACAAAAGTCATGTTGGTACTAGCAAATCTGGCTCCCAGAATTGGTAACATGAAAGCTGAAAGACAGGACAAAAACATAACTGTGACATGCAGCAAACTCTGGGCAGAGACTAAACAGAAAGTAAAATTGATCACACTAACTAAAAGAAAGATAAAAATATGACAATGGAAAATCTTGGTAGAGACTGAACAGAGGGCAAACAGACAGCAATTCTTTTAAAAATAAAATCAATTGAAACAAACAGACTAAAAATGGATCAAATATAAGGCCTTAACAATGGGATCTATCCTGAATTCCTTCTGCCTCACATAAGAAGTTAATCATGCGAGTAATACAGTATCTGTCATGCTAACAAAAGCCTTGAACAAAAGGGTTTATATTTCAAAATTGAATTATGATCGACTTGAACTACATTCTTGAGCATTAACCTGGTGCGAATGGCCATAAAGGCCACTTTGAAATGTATTGCAAATTTCTTGCTAATAACCACCCTGTATCAACCCTAACATTGATTGTTAGAGTCTGAAAACTTTTTTAGGAGGAGAAAGGGTGGTACATGTAGATAATACCAGCAACAAGGATTTCACAATTAAATGTCATAATTTAATATTTAAATTTTATTGCTCCTCAACAGCTACAAGTTATGTTAACAAGTTTACAGGCACGGTTCACTTGTCCTTCTTTTCTGATGCTATTCCATTGTGAAGCTCACGGACATCTTTTTCCAGAATGTCAAACAGCAAGGTCCCTTCTTCATCAAACCACGAGGCCACAGACCTGGGAAAATACAAAGGAAACAGTTATCTGAGCAGAGATTAAACAAAAAACCTTGGACTAACAAACCAGTTAGCTCAGTTGGTAGAGCACTGGACTACCGTGTGGGAGGTTGTGGGTTCAAACCCCAGCCGGACTAATACTTGGGGTCTTTAAAGAATTGAGGAGAAAGTGCTGCCTTTGTAATGACACCTACAAATGGTAAGACTTTCTAGTCTCCTTGGATAAGGATGATAAACCATAGGTCCCATGTCATAGCACTTTCACTTAATCAGATTCTGTGGGATGTAAAAGAACCACTAGGGACATAACTAATCTCTAGCAGTGACCACCCCTAGTGTCTGTCCTAGAAGAAGAAGAGATGACAGTAGAAATGTGTTTATTGTGACAATAATGGTTCTGTGACATCATCAAAATTTATCTAAAAATTAGAAATGCCTACTTTTTCAAAGTCTGCTCTCTTTCCTTCTTTGTAACACCATCTTTGTATATGATAGTTAAACTGTAGTACTGGTCATAGCGCTTCAGGCTGGAACACAAATACCAGTAGTTGTCTGGACTCTATACAGAAAGATAAACAAGCAGACAGAAAAAAACATGAAAATTTGGTTTATCAACGGAGTTGATAATGTAAATTGACCACCGTACAGGGATTCGATTAGCTGACGTTTCGAGCGTTAGCCCTTCGTCGGAGCGAATCCGACGAAGGGCTAACGCTCGAAACGTCAGCTAATCGAATCCCTGTACGGTGGTCAATTTACATTATCAACTCCGTTGATAAACCAAATTTTCGTGTTTCACTCCCCCACCGACGCAGCACCACAGTTTCTTTAGAAACTAATCCCTTTATTCAGAAAAAAACATGACTTTGCAAACTTGACTTTTTAATAGACAATGCAGTGCATTGAATGCAAGTACAGTGGAACCTTGATTTAACGGTCCTCTATTAAATATAACAAAGTCCTCTATATAACAAAGTCCTCAATATAATGAATCAATATGATATTCTTCAGCCTGACCTTTTACAATGAGTGGAAAAGGACCTTGATATAACTACTGTAAGCCTCGATATAACGAACCAATTTCCCTAGTCCTTTGGCACTTTGTTAAATCGAGGTTCCGCTGTACTGAGTTACTAGACATCCTTCTGCAGTGACAGCAGTGGGTCTTTATGACTTTTGTAACCTTGGAATGAAAATGTAGCACCATTTTATTAATTACTGCTGCCTGTTATCTCAACGTACACCTCAGGAAATGACTAAGCAAAGACAAGGCAGGTCAGAAATTAGCCATGTTTGTGGCCTTCACTTGCTCCATTTTGTCCATTTGATTTGCCAGGACACTTGTTGCCATGGTTCTGATTTCATGACAGTACAAACAACTTTTGTTAGTTTGGTATTTAACTCATCTAGCTTCATCTCAGTGAGGATGTTTTTGAAATGTATAATATGTATACCAATAATTTTCATCAATGTTTAATATGATTAAAACAAACTTACTACACCAGCTTCATCTTTTTGGACAGCAAACATGATGTAATTTTTCTCAACAAAAGTTGTGAAGAATGTCAACAAAGTCATCAAGAAGAAGTACCTTTATATAAGAGTGTTAAGGTAAAGACATCTTTGATAAAGAAAACTTACAGTTCTGTCAAACCTTGATTACCCTAACTTGCTGGGACTGGAGTAAATAGTTTGGATAATCAAGAGTCCAGACAACTGAAAATATGAATATTAATGAAACAAAATAAAACTGAAATTTTACTCAGCAACAAACCAAGTGTCGTCCAATCAGAAGTCAGATGAACACACTTCACTTGCAATTCATGAGAGTGCTTAGTATGTTTACTCTTTTAAAGGAAAACAAACCTGTTTCACATGCACTTTTCAATGCCTAAATGAAAAATAAATCACGGTGATAGTTTCTAGCGATCTTCATCAAAAAGAAGTCCGGATAATTGATGTTCGACTGCATCCAGCTCATGACATGTACTTAGCACACAGTAAATGTCCCAGTCCAAAGTTGTCACTATTTCTTTTTAAGTACATGTAGGCAGCATTTTTATTATAGATTGTGCTGGTTTGTGTACATAAAATTCAAGGAGTATTCAAGCACCAAAAACTGAGTTTTCAAGAAGTGTTTGTAGTACGTTTAAGGCCGAGACACACTAGGCGACAAGTCGCAGTAACAGGTCTCTGCAACAAGTTGCTCCGTGTGTACTGCTTGCAAAACAAGTCGCTGCAACATGTCGCAGGGACAAGTCGCCGCAAGAATTCACCTTGTCTGACACAGTGAATTTTTGTGAAAATCGTTGTTGCTGCGACAGAATTTTGTTGCTGCGATCAGTCACACAAATTCAATCTGGTTTGAATTTGTGCAACTGATCGCAGTGTCGACAAAATTCTGCCACAGCGACAACAATTTTCACAAAAAATCAGTGTCAGATGAGGCAAATTGTTGCGGTGACTTGTCCCCGTGATGTGTTGAGGCGACTTGTCGCCTAGTGTGTCTTGGCGTTTACTTTGTCTTGCACTATGTTAAATGAAATGTTTTCATTGGTCGATAGCAACTTTAAAAAAGCTCATCCAGATATAAAATAGAACATAAATTTACCGACGTTGGTATAATCCTATATTATTTCACATCCAAACAAAAATTCAAGGAGTTTGTATTATTTTCAAGCACTTTCAGTAGAAATTCTTCTTTTCAAGGAATTTTCAAGCACTCTTGGAATCTAAAATTAAATTCCAGGGCTTTTCAAGGACTTCAAGGAGTAGCACGAACCCTGTTTTATGTAGGTGGGCAGCTGATTTTATAGAGCACTGAAGACCCTCTTCTCAGTTGGGGTTCTAGGGGCATACTTCCCCAGAAAATTTGGAAATGTAGATGCTCTAAAATAGAACTTTGACTTTATCTGGTTTTTGTGAATAAATGAATAAAGGGGATTAGTTTCTAAACGTCAGCTAATCGAATCCCTGTACAGTGGTCAATTTACATTATCAACTCTGTTGATAAACCAAATTCTTGTGAATAAATGTTTACCAATCTTTATTGCATGTATGACTGCTGCTCCAGCACTGGCTTGTTTTCAGATAATGGGACTTTAACAGTGTACGAATGTTTTGGAAAAACTTCAAATCTTCCAAACAACAGCTCACCAGAGTAGCTGACCAAGATAAAGAAGTAGGGGGTGATTTTCACCAGCAGCAAGGTACTTTTGACAACCCTGCAGTCAAAATAATCCCATGGTTTTGTGGTGGTTTGATATTTTTTTAAAACAAAAAATCAGAGAAAAGTTGTTTTGAATGGATACTTTTTGGGGGGAATCTTCCTTTTCCTCAGATTTATTACATGTAATATATCAGAATTTGGGACAAAGAAAATATAACCAAACTGGTGCAAATAACACATTTACAGCAAAATTATAACAAAGAAAGTCTGTACAGTTTCATGGATGAATAGCAAAGTTCTCTTATCCAAAAGCATAAATTATTGCAACAAACACATTATCCTGCTAAGATGTCACTACCGCAATACTTACC
>JAEMWC010000368.1:475000-485000 GCA_016490735.1 Pachyseris speciosa
CAAAAAATCTAACATGAAAAGAATGCACTTCATTTTACTTCAATCACCAAAATCTTGAAAGGATTGCTTTCATGGGAATTTAGAAATTATAAGCTTAAACAAAATTAATATAATGAGTAATAAATTATAGTTAACAATGACTTTTATTGATTTAAATAAAATATCAACAGGCATTTAGTGTTCCAACCAAGTTTCTTGGCCTTTGTCTGAATAGTGCATAAGATTAACAAGGATTTTGTCTACCACACCATGCCATAGTCTGCAAACATGTGGCTGCAGCTGCAGCAATGAATTAAAATAATTAAGTATTTGACTGATCATCGCAGTTATGAACACTACTTAAGCAGTAGTGAAATTAAAGCCTGACTTAATAGAAATTAAAGCCTGGCTTTAATTTCACTACTGCTTAAGTAGTGTTCATAACTGCGATGATCAGTCAAATACTTAAGCTTAATCATTAATCCGCAGTTCAAATAATATGATTTTCATATATTCATTCTCGAATTAAAATAACTTTGGAAAAAGCATAATTTCTTGAGTAAGTAACGAAGTTAAAAATATCATAATTTAATACTGTTATTTACGGGTATTGAGCCAGCTTAAAAGAATACCTTCTTCGCTGCGTCATCGAGGGAATTTTTAACCGCGTTACAGTCCCATTTATCAATCTTCACCGGCGTTTCAGATGGAATGGCCCACTAGATGAACAAGAAATGGTAAACAAAACGAAAACTAGAGCATGATAATTCACGTGCATCATACCAAGTATATAGTAAGATCACTCTAAAATATATTTCAAGCTTCTAACCTTATCTAGAAGTCCCGATTTGCCAGACTTTTTCTTCGACCCTGCGGTAGCCATATTGTTTCTTTTGTACAGTCATCAATAAACCGGCCGAGGAAACCTGGGTCATAAAAGTCAGCGGGTACCGTTTTAAGTCACATAATATTCCGGTTAGTACGTCATGTATGGGGACACATTATGTACCGATAGTCGCCCATCACTCTCTATACCATCCCTTATCGATTCTCCTCAGCATTGATCCACAGTGCTGATCAACCGTCCCTAGCAATGATCATCTGTCCCTAGCAATGATCGACTGTCCCTGCTAGTGATTGACTGTCCCTAGCACTGATCATCCAGGAGTGCTCGATGGAGCCGATCTGCAAAAGAACCGCTCTGCAGGCCGATTTTGGGCTGGCTGGCAAAATGTTTGCTGAAATAAAAATCTTGCTGGCAGTGTTATTTTAACGAAATCTTGCTAGAATTTGTGTCCGTAATGAGTCTTACTGGCTGACAGGAATCAAAACACGTTATTTCTGGCAGTTGTCTTATTTCAGTTTTCATGCTGGCTGAGAGTACTGAGGGCGCACTTTTATCTGCGTGAGATTGAAAATAAAGTTAATGAAAAACAAACTGTCTTAATATCATGGGCTCGTAACGCATTTTTCAAGAGTCTCAACGTATTGAATAGCATGTGCTTTCAGTTGGCTTCGTATTTTGGTGGATTTTTATCTGCGAGAAGATAGGACTTCGGGGAAAAAACTAAAAGTAAACAACACGGGATACAGATAGAAGCCTACTGCCTTTCTTGGGAACGATCTGACATCCGAAATAAACCATTCGAGATATTTTGCCCAAAAATTAAGTTAAAATCAATACTTAGCTGGCTGGGTATTTTTCTTCCTTACCCGACTGCTGGCTGGCAAACTGGAAAGATTCCACCCGTGCTGGCTGGCATTTCGTGTTTGAGGCATTTTCAACTTTGCTGGCTCGTATTGAAAAGACACGCTCGTAGCTGGCTGGGATTTTTATTTCTCAAACGTTTTGCTCGCTGGCATTGAAGAGCGGTTATTTTTTTGCCAGGAAAGTTAAATATTAACGAAGATTGACAGGGGGACACTCAGCTAGTGTTTAGTACATCGTACGATAAAAATTCTCAGAAAAGGTCGTTGGGTACTCCTGATCATCTGTCCCTAGCAATGAAAACGTAAAGCTTGTGGGATGTGGCTGGAGTGACAAGGATACTTCACAAATTAATGTGATCAAGTAAGCTGAAGCCACTCAAAAGGCACTAAGGCCAACAAGGTAGCGGGCATTACCCCTTAAATCTACCAAAGCAAAGATTGAGCCCAAACATTAGCAGCCTTGTCCCTAGCAATGATCGACTGTCCCTAATAGTGATCAACTGTCCCTCACACTGATCGACTGTCCCTAGCAATGATCAATTGTCCCTAGCGATGATCGACTGTCCCAAGCAATGATCAACTGTCCCTACTAGTGATTGACTGTCCCTAGCACTAATCATCTGTCCTTAGCACTGATAATCTGTCCCCGTAGCAATGATCGACTGTCCCTACTAGTGATTGACTGTCCCTAGCACTGATCATCTGTCCCTAGCAATGATCGACTGTCCCTAGCAATGATCGACTATCTCTACTAGTGACTGACTGTCCCTAGCACTGATCATCAGTCCCTAGCAATGATCGACTGTCCTCACTTAAGTGATTGACTGTCCCTAGCACTAATCATCTGTCCTTAGCACTGATAATCTGTCCCCGTAGCAATGATCGACTGTCCCTACTAGTGATTGACTGTCCCTAGCACTGATCATCTGTCCCTAGCAATGATCGACTGTCCCTAGCAATGATCGACTGTCCCTACTAGTGACTGACTGTCCCTAGCACTGATCATCAGTCCCTAGCAATGATCGACTGTCCTGACTTAAGTGATTGACTGTCCCTAGCACTAATCATCTGTCCTTAGCAATGATCTACTGTCCCTAGCAATGATCGACTGTCCCTTCTAGTGATTGACTGTCCCTAACACTGATCATCTGTCCCTAGTAATGATCTTTTGTTCCTAGTAGTGATCGACTGTCCCTAGCAATGACAATTGTCCCTAGCAGTAATGTACTGTCCCTAGCAATGATCAACTTTCCCTAGTAGTCATCGACTGTCCCTAGCAATGATCGACTGTCCCTAAGTAGTAGTGATCAACTGTCCTTAGTATTGATTGACGGTCCCTAGCCCTGATCGACTGTCCCTAGTAATGATCTCTTGTTCCTAGTAGTGATTGACTGTCCCTAGCAATGCACAATTGTCCCTAGCAGTGATGTACTGTCCCTAGCAATGATCAACTGTCCCTAGTAGTCATCGACTGTCCCTAGCAATGATCGACTGTCCCTAGTAGTGATCAACTGTCCTTAGTATTGATTGACGGTCCCTAGCCCTGATCGACTGTCCCTAGTAATGATCTCTTGTTCCTAGTAGTGATCGACTGTCCCTAGCAATGCACAATTGTCCCTAGCAGTGATGTACTGTCCCTAGCAATGATCAACTGTCCCTAGTAGTGATCGACTGTACCTAGCAATGATCAATTGGCCCTAGGAATGATCGAATGTCCCTGGCAATGATCGACTGTCCGTAGCAATCATCTATTGTCCCTAGTAGTGATCGACTGTCCCCAGCAATGATCAATTGTCCCTGGAAATGATCGACTGTCCGTAGCAATGATCAGTTGTCCCTAGTAGTGATCATCTGTCTATAGCACTGATCATCTGTCCCTATTAGTGATTGCCTGTCCCTAGCACTAATCATCTGTCCCTAGCAAGGATCAACTGTCCCTAGTAGTGATCGACTGTCCCTAGCAATGATCGACTGTCCCTAGCAGCGATCAATTGTCCCTAGCAATAATCATCTGCCCCTAGCAATGATCAATCGTCCCTAGCAATGATCGACTGTCCCTAACAATGATCAGCTGTCCCTAGCATTGATCAACTATCCCTACTAGTGATTGACTGTCCCTAGCACTGATCATCTCTCCCTAGCACTGATCAACTGTCCCTAGCATTGATCATCTGTCCCCAGCACTGGAAAACTGTCCCTAACATTCATAAACTGTCCCTAGCACTGATCATTTGTCCCTGGCGCTAGTCATCTGTCTCTAGTACTGATTAACTGTCTCTGGTACTGATAAACTGTCTCTGGTACTGATAAACTGTCCCTAGCTCTGATCATTTGTCCATAGCACTGATCATTTGTTCCTAGCACTGATCTCTTGTCCCTAGGACTGATCAACTGTCCCTAGCACTGACCAACTGTCCCTAGCTCGATCTGATCATTTGTCCCTAGCACAGATCTCTGTCCCTATAGCACTGATCAACTATCCCTAACACTGACCAACTGTCCCTAGCACTGATCATTTGTCCCTAGCACTGATCTCTTGTCCCTAGGACTGATCAACTGTCCCTAGCACTGACCAACTGTCCCTAGCTCGATCTGATCATTTGTCCCTAGCACAGATCTCTGTCCCTATAGCACTGATCAACTATCCCTAACACTGATCATCTGTCCCTTGTACTGATCAACCGTTCCTAGCATCCCTGATCATCTGTCCCTATAAATATCTAGTCATTTACCACTCTGTTACTGCAATTGACGGACATTTCCCTGGTCAGTATAAAACTCAGACTGCGGACTATCGTTTGTGTTTAAAACGCGGACTAAGTATTACAGACTGGGTATAAAACATAGACTCTGGTTATAAAAACACAGACTGCCGACTAAATGCGCCCTACTGCGGAATGGGTATAAAATTGTTTTTCTATGGCTGCATCCCGCTGCTCCCTGTATTCATACTCATCTCCCCAAGAAAATGCTGCCTATGGGTCTGCTTTAAGGGGGGAGAGCCCTAACTACACAACGGTTACTCTGGACGACTTCAATCCATAGTACCTTGGGCTGCCTTACTTCCTTTTGTTCCATTTTAGGTCATTTTTTTTCTAATGAAGTTTGCTGAAAAATTTTGCAATCACTAACAGATTTGGGAAGTCACATGACCAGGAAACAAAAACCCTAAAAACTCTCACAGATTACACATAACCCTAATGAAATTATAACAATGGTTAGGATACTTGCGGATTCAAATTCTGTTGTAAGCATGGTTGTGTTAAAATTCGTGTTATTAACAAAGCTATGATATCATTATAGAATTTTTGTGATATCATAGATTTGTCAGTCGTAAAATGAATTCAAGAAATCCAGTACTTCAGATTTTGTATATGAATGCAATCCAGCCGTTGGCTTTGGTATCATCAGAGAAAGATGTAAGCTGTGTGAGTTTTTAGGGTTTTTGTGTTCTGGTCATGTGACTTTCCAAATATGGTAACAATGACTGGTGAAAGTGAATGGCACCAGCATGGCAACAAATGGCCACAGTCTAAACCAAGGATAGGAAAGAAGTTATGATGATTAGAAGTCATCCACAGCAAGCGTTTTGCGGTTAGGGCTCTTCCCCTTAAAATAATTTTAAGCATTTAAATAATTTCAAACAATATTGTTCCAATTTTATTCAGTATTCAGAGGTATTCACATATATTGACTTCATATAATACAGTATTTGCTTAACAATAACCAATATAAATTAATTAGAATTCAATAATGAATTTAGAAATAAAATGTTCCAACTTAGACTTACCACATTTAGTTTACTTGTACCATAATTGGCAAACCCTTTCAAAAGGGACAGAATTAGAAAAAGGGACTAAATGCTACAATGTAAGTAGTACAAGCAGGCTGAGAACATTAACTAATGACTTATAATCTGATAAAAATGACTACTTGCAGCAAGAGGTTGAAACCCCTCAATATCTCATGTCATAAAAATTGATTTGGTGGTGAAGACAAAGCTAGCTGAATGGAATTATTGGCCACTAATAAATAGGCTCATGCCTAATGTAACAGACTCATATGGGCAACGAGTTCTTCAATTTTAAGTTTCACAAATTACCCATGTTATCTACATCATTCAGTATCTCCTTGTGACAATATTCTAGCTTACCCATGATCTGTCCCAAGGTTTTATTGTTTGCACACAATTTATTGCCGAATGCTGATGATCTATTCACTACATAACAATAACATTAACAATTTGGTTTAATTATGGCATGGTACTCTGAAGAACGTCTGAGTAAACAGTGTGCTTAGTTTATCATATCATTTCTAGACGAAGTTCGTTGTAATTTTCGCAACGAGTTTACTAAATACTCATCTGTTACTTCAGTAGATGACTTCTTTCTAGTCTTTTTTCGGTTTTTGACTTAAACTGTGAGCTAGCTCTTTGACTGATGGAACAAAAAGAGTCACTAAGGCCCGGTTCAGACGTCGAACTTTTCATGTACCGAACCTAATGTTGCTATTAAGTACATGTTCGACGTATGAATCAATTAGGATCGGCAGTTTTGTATTTGGGTCGACTGTACCGTTCTATCCGACTGGGCTAGTCGGATAGAACGGCAAAAGATCGACTTCGATTCATACGTCGAACTTCACATGTGCCGAACCTAATGCATAAATTATGTTAACGTATTTTTCAATATAACCGCGCTTCTGATTGGCTATTTAGTGGGTTTTGGCGCCTGTGCTGACAGAAGTCACAGAAGCGTAACGACGGTTACGGTCAGGTTACCAGCATTCACGTTGTGCCAAATATCACGATCACGATCTCCTCAGCTGTCTCCTTGCCATAACAGAGCACTAATCACACTAAAATCAAAACAAGAATTTCCAGGCTTGGTGAATCATACTTTTTCAGTTTATTTCCCTATTTTAAGCAGTAAGGATGATATTTCTTTTCGCCTCGAATTAGGTTCGGCACATGTAAAGTTCGACCGTCTGAATCAACAGTCGAACTTAATTGGTACGTGGTTAAAAAATATTTACCAAAACGGATTTTGTATTATCTGGAAAGGCTATAAAAACGTAGCGTTCAATAGATTCTGTAAGCTGGAGTAGCTAGGACGGGATCACAGTATGTGACTGCCTTTCTGAAGTGTGCTATTTTTGCAGCAACTTGCGCTGTTAAGACTTCGCAGCTATTTCTAAAGACATGCCCCTGACACTATCGGACCTAGCGACAAAATCATATAAAAGTTGCAAATTTTTTGAACGCACAGCGACGCCATGACTTAACAACACTTCTCTACAAACCATCAAACACAGCGTTTCAAGATTTTTCCAGGGCCCTGATTCAATTTCGCATTGTGACTTATCATGAATTTGTTTCCCTTTTTTCGCTTATATGGCGAAACCACTGCCCTTTTCCGTTTCCTTGGCGTTGAGCTTTCACCTATGGCAACGCAGCGAGCCTGAATGATGTTTCCACAATTGAAGCATTTGCAGAGTTCTGTGCACCCCATACCATATGTCACACATGGACACTTAAAGGAGCACTGTCACCGGGATTTTGGCTGTTTTTGGTTCAATTCTGCCAAAATTACTGCCTTTTTCCTGTTATCGTGCAAAAAATGCTCCTACAAAATCAGCAAGATGAATTTCAATGAAATTTTAGCAGGAAGAACTAACCATAATAATTTTTTGGGTGATTTTTCAATGCATAGCTTGAAATTTTGAAAAAACTGGCAAGTTTTTTCAAATTTCAATCCATTTCCATCCTCGTCATCTTACATGGAATACAGAAGTTTATAGTGTCGATGCAGTACTACAGTCTTTGGCAGCAAAATTAGACCATTATTTTTTCCACTGATGCTTTGGCAGTTTTAAGCCTTTTAAAGTGATGGTGCAATAGCGTGACACTGTCCCTTTAAGACTTGCGCACACCGTCTCGAAACGATTCGCCACGGCTTTCTGCTTCGTGTTTTTACCACAAGTGCATCTTGTTTCTGTTGCCTTCTCCACAAACTCATCTGTAATTGCACCTTCTGAGAAGACAAAAGAATAGGCTACGTACTAATAGCATATTCCCTTTTCGCCGGAGCTGAGCCGAGATCCTCTAAAGAGAGGACACTATGTTTACAAGACATAAGTTGAGGGGAACGTGGTACCAAGCAATTCATTTCACAATTTCTTCTCAGGTTATATACCAAAGACAGCCTTGGTCAAAAAGGAAGCGAAAGCATACCCCCAACCATTAAAGTTTGATTGAATAAGTACATGTCGGTGATACAAGACTAGTACTTTTTAGTTTGAGTGCTTGTTTTTTGTAAGCATGTTACTTTGGAATCCTTCAAAAACTTAATAATATCAAACTGTCGATAATACACCACGTGCATGACTTTAAATCGATAAATCTCCTCCTTATTATGCAGTATGCGGTGTTTTATCTTACATACAAACACTCCTTCTTAGTATGCGGTGTTTTATCAGATAAAAAGACACTGCACGTGACATATGACTCAGTATTAATTATCGACCCGGCAACTGATACAACAAGTCATAGATTGTTTTTCTTGTATGCTAACATTTCCCGTTAACAGTTTGAACCATTGTTTAGACTCTAAAGGGTCACGTTTTTTGTGGAATGTTTTTGAAACTGTTTAAAAAGCTCGCAGCACGTGTTTTATCGGGTCTAAAACCACCCGGTTGCTCCTCGTGGTTTTAAATATTGCAACCCATTTTTCGCAATGACATACTCAGTTCTATGACATACCTTTCGTGCCATCATAGTGTCCAGGTCCAGAGTGGTCGTATGCTACATAGATGGGTGTGGTGGTGAGGAACTCTTGCGGTAGGAATGGCACTGTAGGTGTAGTCGGCAGAACTGTGACAACAACGATTGGGATTTTCAGGCGTTTGGCATAGCTTTCGCGCAGAGATCGCCTACTTCATGAGCAAAAAAGCCGACTTGTTTAAATCTGCGAACTTCTTCTAACTCATTATCGCCAAATGTCATCCAGTCTCTGTAGTCTTCTATGTTTTCGGTGACCTCGTTAACAAACAGCTCCCTGAGTTGATTGGTGTCATGGGTTTCACTCTGTCGTAATCCTAATGAAGTGCAGTGCTCCTCAATTTGTTCACCGTAGAGTGTTAGATGTTTACAAGGCTGTGAGGCAATCGCTCTAAAAAAACAGTTCCCATCTCTTTCGATTCTGGCAACTTCAAGGTTAAGGCCGGAGAGATTTCGTACTAAATTGTCCCTGTGCTGCGCAGTTCATTTGCTTTTCAGCCTCAATAAGATCCCCAATTTTCACACCAACGTACCAAAGGAAAGCTGGGACATCGACCGCTTTGTTTTTACACCTTTCCGTAAAGGAGTTTATAAAATCTTGGACATGTAGTACTCTTTGAATGATGTAGTTTAAGACACTCAGGGTTTTAGGTTGCTCAACTTTTATTGCACTGACTGAGCTATCAATCTCACAGGGCGTCTCAATAGAAAAATTATCGTTACTTGTAGTATCGCTTGTGCTCACAGGTGAATTTACCGTGGCTTTCATGTGTTGTTGAGAAGGCTGAGTATTAACTGTTTCAACCATTTCAACTGGCATTACAGGCTTAGCTCTCTTGTTGCGTGATGACTTGTCGATGTTGCGTTTGCAATTCCAAGCAAACAACGCACAGGTCATTGCCGCTATGGCGAGTTCAGGGCCAATCTTTGCGACACCGCATAGGAGTGATCGATTTAGATGTCTATGAAGCCGTTAATTCTTCTCCGTTCCGCATCCAGCGGGTATGTCTGAGAGACACTCCTTTCGAATATCATTTCGCAGATTCTCCAGTTGATGTAAAGTTTCATTCGGCAATTTGTCCCTAGTAGGGACAGTCGATCATTGCTAGGGACAGATGATCAGTGCTAGGGACAGTCAATCACTAGTAGGGACAGTCGATCATTGCCAAGGACAGATGATCAGTGCTAGGGACAGTCAATCACTAGTAGGGACAGTCAATCACCAATAGGGACAGTCGATCATTGCTAGGGACAGTATATCATTGCTAGGGACAGATGGTCAGTGCTAGGGACAGTCAATCACCATTATGGACAGTCGATCATTGCTAGGGACAGTAGATTATTGCTAGGGACAGATGATCATTGCTAGGGACAGTCAACCACTAGTAGGGACAGTCGATCATTGCTAGGGACAGTAGATTATTGCTAGGGACAGTCAATCACTAGTAGGGACAGTCGATCACTGCTAGGGACAGTCGATCATTGCTAGGGACAAATGATCATTGGTAGGGACAGTTGATCAGTGTGAGGGAC
>JAEMWC010000368.1:490000-530000 GCA_016490735.1 Pachyseris speciosa
AAATTTGAAATAAGCCCCCCTTCTCTAATAAGCCCCCCTCTCTAACAAGCCTCCCACTAATGAGGTCTGAAATTATATAAGCCCCCCCACCCCCCGGAGGATTCATAGAGCTTTTATGTTACTTTATTTTCTTGTGACATAGCCTATGTGCATTAAATTCCACAATGCATGGATGTGACATACCGGTAGGGCGTGTGCATCTGTTCAGATATAATGCACCCATTTCGACCAGTCGCAGCACACGTCATTATTTTCAACATTTCAACATCAGCATTTTATAACTTCATTTGAAGGGCTCGGGGCAAGAAAGTCCTCCCTGGTCGATTTTCGATGTGCTCAATAGAAACTGAGATTTGGCATGTGGACTTCATTCCAGTTAAAAAACATTGCTCTGTATTTGTTTCGGCTGATTTCTTCTTCGTTTTCGAGAAATAACGTATGCAAAAAAACCCAAGTCAGCTCATTCCCTTGCGTATTAATATTCATGTGCGAATTAAATTACCTTTAGGGCAGGTGAAATGATTGACGCTTGGAAAGTATTGTTTGATAGTGTGACGTGGACTATACATTTGGCGGTTAAAACATAGATTTAAGTTTCATTGATAGGAAACTTACGTGGCTGGGAGGTGTCGATTGCTAGCTAAATTTAATTGAAACTCCTCTGTCTGGTTATGTGAACACACGTAAAGATAAACATGCTGGCGTATTTTAACATATAAATCACTTTTGCATCGAGTACCTCAGTTAGTTCGCTTATATGGAGTCTTGTAAACATCATCAAAAAGTATTTTCACATGAGATTAACAGCAAAAAGCATTTTCACCCCAGATAAACAGTTAAAATTATTTTCACGCGAGTCGTGTGACAGCCCATTGTGTGCGATCGAATTTCATATATACCGGGTATGCAAATTTTCGGCAGTTTGAAGCTAAAGAATATCTTCAGAACTAGTTAAGTATGTTGTCCAAAGTCTTGACCTGTCGTCATTTACTTTGATTTTAATACCATATTTTCCATTTGACAATGAAAATGAATCCATTGCCAACGTTTCTCAACCGCCAAAACCACGCAAAACTTACTATTCTGAAAGTGCCATTTAGAAATGAAAACCGATGGAAAATGCACTGTTTGCAAGATACTCAGCTCATCGAAAACAGACTGACTGCTTGTCTTGCCGATTTCCCACTCTTAGATGAATTCTCTGTAATGTTCCCGCTCTGAAGTGAAAATTTTCCCACCGCAGCCGAGCGAATATTCATTTCCAGTCCTCACGAGAACTTTTCAAGGAGACAGCGCCCTCTGTAGTCGCATTGAATTGTGGGCATAAAAACATCCTTTCGAGCGTGCGCAACACGTCTTCAAACATCCGATATTTTTCGCCTAAGTCAAAAAACAACTCTCCTTTCCGAATTTCTAACACGGCAACCTTTGGCAAATGGGCCAAGACTCTCAACTGCGGGCCGCTTTTAAGACGAGAGTTGCTTTCAGACTGTCCCACCTGGCTCAGTACTCTGTACTGCGAAATGCCGATTTGTTCCAGGGTTTGGCACGCACAGAGAAACACCACTGGCTTCTTTCAGAAGTGTCTGACTTGCCGATCAACAGACGTAAATGACGTCCATTCGACCACCAGGCTGGCGAGTTTTGATTAAATTTAGCTAGCAATCGATCGACACCTCCCAGCCACGTAAGTTTCCTATCAATGAAACTTAAATCGATGTTTTAACCGCCAAATGTATAATCTACGTCACACTATCAAACAATACTTTCCAAGCGTCAATCATTTCACGTGCTCTAAAGGTTATTCAATTCACGCATGAATATTAATACGCAAGGGAATGAGCTGACTTGGGTTTTTTTGCATACGTTATTTCTCGAAAACGAAGAGGAAATCAGCCAAAACAAATACAGAGCAATGTTTTTTAACTGGAATGAAGTCCACATGCCAAATCTCAATTTCTATTGAGCACATCGAAAATCAACCAAAAACCGGGAGGACGTTCTTGCCTCGAGCCCCTCATTTTATTATAACTATCACATCATGGACACTGCACAATACAAGTCAATAAAATGGTTGTTGTTAAGTTGTAATTTGATTTCAATTGGCCAAGAGCAGACATTTAATAAAACTTTCCCAAAACCCCCTTAGCTGGTCTTCATGACAGTTTTGATTTTTACCTGGTACCAGTAGCTAAAATCTACCGACACTGCTAGCAAGAGGACCTAAAAATGATAAAATGGCCAAGTTTGACAGTTACATCTTGAAAATATGGTTCTGCAATGTCAGGAAGTTTTACATGCTGAGGGGATCAAACTTATGCCCCCGTCCCCTCCCAGCATAAAAACGTCTGTTAAATTTCCAGATTTTGTGAAGCTACAACTTTGTGATTTTAACAGATAATTATGACTTTGAAACTTTGGTATTTGAATAAATGTTAGGTGCTCTTTCTAGCAATGTGGACAGATTTTCATTTTGTGGTATATTATTATCAACAGTTGTAAAAACCATGGAAAGACTGCTCAGTTTCCTGTTTTGTTTTCAGTACTATGCAACTCTGGATGGTATTTATCAACGATAAACAACAGACACATTACCCTTATCCTGTTACCCTCAATATATTCTGCATAGCGTAATTATTACACTACACCATACAACTGTATGGCTTGCATATTTCCCTTATGGTATTCACCTTGATAAAGTCATTCTCCGTGACTATTGAAAAGTTTTTTATGGTTGGACTTGGCCTCACTGCAAAAATAATGATAATGATAAGGAATGTGATTTATTTCTGTATGTGAATTTCTTTTGTTCATCAGAGGATGCAGTAGATATGCAGAAATTGAGCAAAAAAGAGCTTAGGAAACTCAAGAAAAAGGTGAAGTATTTGATAATTTTAGGACTTCCTCTTGTAATTTTCTCAGTTGTGATTCTAAATGGAGCTTGTTATGGACCTGCCCTTCAAATGACTTAAAGTTGCCACATTTGATTGCTCATTAATAACTCCTTTGAGAAGCTGTTTGTTTGTTTGTTTGTTTTTTTACTTACAGCGTAAATGTCAGCCTTTAGCTTGGTACCCAGGGTTTTCACGATCAACTAGAGTTGGAGTAAATATTGAGATCATTATCATATCTTGTTTAGGTTGAAAGCAAAAGTTGCAGGTAATTTTCTGCTTGCAGGTCGGTGGTGAAATTGCCTGTCACTATGAATAATGGGAGAGCCTTGGGTACCCCTTCCCCCAATTGTTGTTCAGGTTTATACCACATGTGAGAATCTTTGACTTACAAACCTTTTTACTATAGTTTTGACTGCAAATGAAATTTAATTCATTGTGTGGTTGAATTTTATTGATTAGACAAAACGACAAACTGGTGATCAATCATTTTTGCATCATATAGTTTACATGTAAATAATAGTGCCTCATAACATTTAGATGTTCTTTTAAAGGACAAGGCATTTCATAGTATCCTTTGCTTGTTCCTTTATAGCAAAAGTTTGAAGCAGAGGCGCAAGAAGTAGCAGGCTCCCAGTTTTCTGTGTCACAACAAGAGTCATCAGCAAAAACAGCAATTTTGGAAAATGCTCTGGATATCAAGGTAAATAATAATTAACAATACATTTGTAGAGTGTCTATTCCCAAAGGTCCAGAGACATTTTACAGATATCAAATTAAAAATTATCATATAAAAATAAAACACTATTATCATATAAAAATTAAACACCTTGTTCAAAAATACTAATATTTATTACTATTATGTAACTATGACTATAAAAATATAATGATGCTTAACCCATTGGCACCCGTGCCGGCCAAAACCGGCCGTAAAATACTCCCATGCTTCAAAACATTGCAACTCTCTCAATCGCACGAATATTGCCTTAACTGTTAGTTGTGAGCACGAAATGGAATGCCCTTTAAATTTGGATATCCAATAAATGCAAGAAACGTAGCGATTTTTACCAAATATGGCCTTTTGAGTTTGGACAAGAACGAAACTGGCCGTTTTTAACGTCAAAGAGAAACAACAAAAATGCCCCTTTTGCCTTCATGTTTTTTAGGGAAATCATCGTCGAAAAACCAAAATTCAACCGTCATAACGAAATTCAGTCCTTTTTCTAGCTTAGAAATGACTTTTTTTGTTCATATTCTTCTCCCGAGCGTAGATACAGCCTTTTGTTCCAGTGCATTCGGGCCTTCCCGACATTTTCAACATCTTGAGCGCATTGCATGCTGGGAACTAACGAGAATTTTTGACAGCGCCCGTTCCTTCCCCCAATTCTTTCACATATAAACTAAGTCTACAGCCACTCCAACCTACCACCAAAATTTCCTGCTCGTGGTCATCTTCAGTACACAGAAATTCCAAAATATGTGGCGGTAGGTCGAGAAATTCATCAATAGTCGAGTCCCAAAGGTACTAAGTGTTCGACCGGCCAAATTCCCAGTTCGTCGAGTAACAAGCCAAATTCAACAACAAAGTACATCACCTTGCTCGATTCTTTGAGAAAGTGGACTCTTAGCTACCGTCACGCTTAATGATGCTCATCAGGCAGCCGCTAAAGATGAAAAATGGCTGTAAATTTAGCAGAAATCGCAAGCAAACCGAACTTGGGCCATTGTTGTCGCTTCACGGATAAAAAATAGCTACGTCAAAATGACGTTTTCAGAAACCTTGAGCCTCCAGTAACTTAGGACAGCACCAGTGACTTTTCCCTGGTAGTTCAAATAAAGAGTCACGAATTGCTATTCATCGTTTATAGGTGGAAAATCACTCCGAAAATGTAAAAACCTGCGGTAGTCAATGGGTTAAAAAAAGTACAATGGGAATGCCTTATAAATAAACACCTAATTGATGATGTACTGATATTATTCATGACATGAATATTGATGCAGTCGTACCAGATGCTTGTGCTAAAATCTCATTTTTTTTTTTTGAGCATTTAAAAATGGTTGGAATCTATACAGAACATGACAACTTCACTGCGGTTTAAGTGTGTACCTGCATTTTGTGGGTTGATCATTATTCATATATATGCAGTCTATTGTTTGTAATCATTAAATATTCATCCACCATGGCATGAATTCTTTCTGATTACCCACTTGCACGTGCACAATCGCAAAAGCTTTGATGTTAATTGTCAGTGATATATTTCTTTTGTTGCCAGTTTGATGCCTGAGTGATTTTACCACAATACATTGTTCCCTTGAACTTCACTTTAATTGAAAATAGGCAGCAACTCATGATGTTATGAGGATCTCAAATGCCTACATTTTGCAAATTTGTAATACCACCAAACCACTTGCCACACATTTCCTCATCAAAGAAAAATTACAAAAGCAGGAACTTAGACAATTACATGTATAGCTACTGTATTTAAGCTTGGATATAAACAATATTTATTTCTCACACACAACTGGTAGCCATGCCAAGCCAAACCATACAGCCTGACCTTTATTAATCACAGACTACATCAATGGAAGAACAAATTTGAAAAGGTACATTCATAACAGGACGAAAAAACTAGTCTGGAAAAATAATTTGAAAACTGCAGTATCTCAAAGACTGAATACAAATAAATCTCCCCACAACAAAAGGAAACGGAAAAAACTCCAAAAAACTAGAAGGGTGGGTGGGTGGGAGGTCAGGCAATGGTGAACGGCAACAAGAAAAGTGAGCAATCTCATAAGCCATGTGGCCTATACCCCCCGCACACTAGCACCCAGACTCCCAGATGTGTGTGAGAAAAATGTTTTTCCGCTTCTTTCGTGCCTCAGCCAGCGGAAAACAACACATTTGTGAACTTACTTAATACTGGCGAATTTCTGAGGTAAACTTTACAGGCAAGTACTGATTCATGACTTTCTTATTCAAGATACTCGGAGCCAACAAGAAACTGTTGCAGTGGCGGCTTTTCACGATAAATTCAGTTCTCTGTCAAAACTCAACCAAAACTTGCATTCAAGGGCCTATTTTAAAGCTTCAGTAAAAATAATACTTCTCAACACAAAACTTTGCTCATATTAACACAATGCAGTTTTCAAAGCCAAATTAAAAAAAAATAAGACATTTTCCGACAAGTGGTGGTAGCTTCTGAATAGTGCAGACAAGCATGTGGTGGCTTTTCGTGATAAATTTGGTTCTCTGTCAAAGCTCAACCAAACCTCTCATTCAAGGGCATGTTTTAAAACTTGTAAAATGCTTCTCAACACAAAACTTTGCTCATATTAACACAATGCAGTTTTTAAAGCCAAATTTAAAGAGAGTTAAAAAAAAATAAAAAGACACTTGCTGACAAGCGCAGTGGCACCATCTGAATAGTGCAGACAAGCATGTGGCGGCTTTTCATGATAAATTCAGTTCTCTGTCAAAACTCAACCAAAACTTGCATTCAAGAGCTCATTTTAAAGCTTGTAAAATGCTTCTCAACACAAAACTTTGTTTATATTAATGCAATGCAGTTTTCAAAGCCAAATTTAAGTGGAGTCAAAAAAATAAAAAGAGGCTTGCCAACAAGCGGCTGTAGCTTTTGAATAGTGCCAACAAGCAGTGGTGGCTTTTCATGATAAATTCGTTTCTCTGTCAAAACTCAACCAAAACTTGCATTCAAGGGCTGTTTTAAAGCTTGTAAAATGCTTCTCAAAGCCAAATTTAAGTGGAGTCAAAAAAATAAAAAGAGGCTTGCCAACAAGTGGCTGTAGCTTTTGAATAGTGCCAACAAGCAGTGGTGGCTTTTCATGATAAATTCGTTTCTCTGTCAAAACTCAACCAAAACTTGCATTCAAGGGCTGTTTTAAAGCTTGTAAAATGCTTCTCAACTCAGAACTGATGAACAGTTAGTTGCGTTAGAGCACAGTGTTTAGTTGCAGAAAAAATATGTGACAATTTCTATGAATGCAAGTTAAGCCTGGTTTCCATATGATCTTAATGATCTGCGATCGGTCTGTGACACGATCGGCACCGTAATCGGCGATCGGTCTGCAACACATTAAGATCATATGGAAACATGTGTCTTTGGCATCTATGGCGGTCTGCGACACATTGTCAGGAAAGTAGAATCTAGTTCTACTTTCCCGATCACCGATCGCGGACTGCCGCAGACAGCTGCAGACACTGGGGACACATGTTTCCATATGTCAGCAACGTGTTGCAGACCGATCGCCAATCATGGTGCCGATCGTGTCGCAGACCGATCGCAGACCATTAAGGTCATATGGAAACTAGACTTAAAACACAAACAAAAGGATACTTTTTAGCCACCGGGTAGTTAATCTTTCTTGTTTAAGTCTATTGTAATAGATAAATAGACTCTCTGCAAAAGGGTCATAAGTTTTTGCAATAACAAGAGGCCGGAGTATCGTCGGCAAACTATGAGCATTTTTCTGAAGCATGAGTTTTGAGCCCTTGTAGTAAAAATGCCAGCGGCTACCCCCATTTCACAAGACACACTTAAACTGTTGTGAAGTTGTAATGAGGTGATTTTTCATAGGAAAAATGTGGAATTTGACATTTATTTGAATGCTAAGAGTTATTTATGAAATGATATTAAATAAGTGTTAATTTTTTTACTTTTTGCACATTTTACAATCAAATATAAATATTAATTATACAAAGTGTATTGTCTTAGTAAGAAGATCATGTGGAATGCTGCCTGATAATAATTTTGTCATGGTCAGGCTGTAAGACAAGTTGGCTAAAATGTTTCTTTCTCCTCCAAGTTACATGTATATCTGTGTTCTCTACATGTATGTAACACCTCTTTATATTTATATTCAAATCAGTGGTGAAAAATGTAGCAGGGTGGCCAAGCTGTTAGAGTCCTGGACTTGCAATGTAGAGGTCCCGGGTTCAACTCCCTCTCTAGCATCCCCACACTTCCTACCTTGACTGCTGTAGAGCACTTGCTAATTTGATTGTAGACACGTGTAGAAATGTATGTGATCTCTTTTTTGATTAATATAGTTGTTGTTAAATCAAATGGAGAATGATCCTCGCACCGGTATCGTGATGTCACAGGTTCAAACCCCATTGAAGTCACACTCAAGTTGTTGTTGTTGTTGTGGCAGTATTCTGCAAGCTTGAGCAGACTCATTGTTTTATCATTCAACATATTGATTTCAGATTGCAATTTAATTACAGAAAAGCTGATAGATGGTCTTCATTATTTTGTTAAAAAGAGAAACTATCACAGGATCTGTTGAGGCAGTGTATGCAAGACCTGTGTACAGATGATGTGACCATGTGTGGAATGTTAAGTGTTGTTATAAAGATTATAGTAACTCACTGGCATTTGTTTATAGGTTGAGAAGTTCAGTATTTCTGCACGTGGCAAAGATCTCTTTGTTAATGCAAATCTTAACATCACAGCTGGCCGCCGATATGGTTTAGTGGGCCCAAATGGGTGAGAATGCTACAACCAATTAGAAAATGTCAGTCCATAAACAAAATATTTACCAATCATATTTTTAAAGTGAAAGCTGTCAATGAGTTGTTTTCTGGGTGCATTTAATTTTTTCCATTTAAAAAACAAATTTGTCAGATACTTTTCACTCAGTTTTCTACAAATATGTCTGCACAAGTTAACCCTTTCAGAGGGTTGAAAGTGTTTTCAGCTGGGTGCCCTTGCACCCAGTAAAGATACACTGTAAAATCAGGGGCACTGGAAGCAAAGCCTGTGAGAAACTTAACTTTTATCTTGGAATTTTGTACAGTCAACTTACTTTGAGTTTTGGCAAGCCATGTTCAATGTATTTGGTCTGCCACATGAAACATAAAATTTGGGGAAAAGTTATTCATCAGAGACTTATCAAAATCTGTATGATGATGTTTTTGCATACATATGTACTACTGGACAGGTAAAGAATCAACAAGGGAGTTCTCCAAAAAAGCAGTAAAAACAATTGTTCTCCAACTTACCGGTAGTTCTTCAGATATTTTGCAAAAACTGTTTTCATTTTCTTGATTCATATGATAATTGACACAGAGTCAATTCCTGTTTTTACTAGTATGGGAAAAACAACTCTCTTAACACACATTGCAGCCAGGAAGCTTTCCATTCCACCAAACATTGATGTCCTTCTTTGTGAACAAGGTAACAAGAATTTCCACAATTATGTCCCAGCCCATCTTTATGGATGTGACAGACATATTTTGTTATCCTCTCAGAACTTCATACAATGGTGCAAAACCTCAGTACAGATGTTTAGCCCCATCATGGCATACTTAATGTCAAACCAAAGCTGAACCACAGTAGCACAGGAACACTTTTTGTACAGTTTATTAAAAAAACATCAATCAGATATCCCACAGGCAAATGCAAGAATCTAGAATATTGGAATGGAAATTTCTCCCATTGATGGCACTACAAAATTAAACATGACAAAAGAGGTTATGTACTCTTGCTGATAAAAGGCCTTTGCACATTAATTGGCTGTTTTTCATGCAAAAAATAATTTACTGGTCAGATATTTTCCTGTTTATTGTAGCACAACAAATACTTAGGCATTTTCTCATAGTCTCTAGTACAAGAAAGGTTTCAAACCTGTTATTTCAGTTCCAAATGAAATAGGGTTTCATGTTTCTCATATACAATATTAACTGTATGTTTGAGGACAGCTACCTGTGGGTTTAAGTTTGGACACTCAAGTAAAATCACAGCCATACTTATGCATTGGACAAGAGAAAGTCAGTGAGCAAACTTTTCTTACCCTGAAATGTTTTCAAATATTCCTTTAGATGTGGAAGCCACTGAGTCACCTGCTTTTGATGTTGTGTTGAGGGCAGACACGAAGAGACTTAAGTTATTAGAGGAGGTCAGTTCTGTTCTCTCTGTGTACCCAACCTCCCCTCCCCCCCCCCCCCCCCGCCCTGTCAGGTATTTGATCCTGATGCTCAGGTTGTGGCCAATCTTTTTGATTTCATGAATAGGGTGGCTTTTAAGAAATTTTAAGAATTAAATACATATGACAGGAACAGACTGCAATGACCTACAAGGTCATAGTAGCATCAAAGGAATTCAGCTCACAACCTAATTTCAATTGTTATTGGTACCTGGAAGGTCATTAAATTATTTTGTTGTAGTACTGCTGGAAACTGAGAAACCTGATCTCCTTTTGAATTAATTTATTTAGTTTATTAGCAGTTACTAGTTATTTAATTTATTACTGGTGTTTAGACTATTCATTGCACTGCAGTTAGCAAAGTGCTTGACTGTTATAAATTGTTAAGTATGCTGTAAATTTAATAATAATTATTTTTATAACAATAAATTAAAAATTCTATAGTGCTCTTTTCAGATGTGATCAAAAGTGCTTTACGAAAATTTCATGTAAAATTAAATACAATATTGAATGGAGATACATGTAAAGTAAAAATTTAAAGTGATTTATTAAAAAGAAAGGTCTTGATTGATTTGTTAAAACAGTTTAAGGAAGCAACATTTCGAATGTCAGCAGGCAGTTTGTTCCAAAGCGCAGGGGCAGCAGCAGTAAAGGAGCAAGCACCAAGTGTAGGCAGCATTTTCTGTGTAGGAGGTAGCAGCAGAGTGTTGTTGGTTGAGCGGAGACCATAAGTAGATTTGGGTTTGACAGTAATAAGTTCACTGATGAAGGGAGGAGAGAGTCCGTGAATAGCCTTGAAAGTGAGAAGCAGGATCTTGAATTGAATTCGCTTTACGACAGGCAGTCAGTGAAGTTGTTGCAGTGCAGGAGTTATATGGCAGAATTCACTATGGACAAGAGCAATGCGAGCAGCAGCATTCTGTAGTCTCTGTAACTAAGTCTTATCGGAATTTAAAATAATTGATTCTGCATTTGTCCTTTCCAGGAAGCACGCCTTATTGCTTTGAGTGAAAATGGGGATGATGCTGCAACAGAGAAGCTGAAAGAGGTAAAACAGATGTCAGAGACCAAAGTTTTTTACTACTGTATGTCATTCCCCGAGAAAACTGGAAAGGCAATGACAACCCCAATTTTTCAACAAAAAGCATGATAGGAATGTGAAACTCAGGGTTACCCTGGTCAGGGAACAGTCAGGAAAAAGTGGAGGTTTTTTGGAGTTAGGGAAAAACCTGGGGTGGGGGTGTACAGCCTGCTTTCTGAAACCCTTACCCTATTTCAGACAAAAATCTGTGATTTTCCCTACACTATTTCAGACCTAATGCCTAATGATGAAGAAGTAGCTGCTTCTAAAAGCATAGCAAATTCAAGATTAGAGTGCACCAACCATACCCTATTTCAGACCAAAATGGTCAAAATTGATACCCTATTTCAGACCAAAACAGCTAAAAAACTAAATCCTTTGGGGCCATTCATACCTATATAGCCCAAAAAGGGAATACCCTCCACTTGGGAAAGTCAAGGACTTGCGCATCAAGTGAGGGAAATTCTAAATTTTACCTGTAAGTCAGTGAAAAGTCAGGGTGTTTTAACTTTTGACTAGCAATTACAATAGGTTTGTGAATGAGTTTCCTTCTATGTAAAGATAATATAACTTCAAAACATTTTTGCAATTTCTGTTGGTTCATTCCTGGCTGTATTGCCCAAGGTTTTGTCTTGGAAGGTCAGTGAAGAGTGAGGGAAATGTCAGGAATTTTTTTTCATTCCCAGTGAGTGACAATCCTGGAATTGAAGAGCTGTCAAATGATTTACATGTTGTGTACCAATAGTCAGTTCAAGGTTTGGTTCCCAAGGTTGAAACCTTTTTCCTTATCCATGCTAGAAAATGCATTTATATTTTTTCAGTTTCATTTCTTTTTCACTTGTTCTTTGCATACTTCAGGTGTATGTTGAATTAGAGGCTATTGGTGCCGCTTCTGCAGAAGCAAGAGCCCGCAGGATCTTGGCTGTAAGTTTTATGATTGTAGAGCTGTCATGTCAGTTTCTTGCTAATCAAAAGCACAACAAAAGAGTTTACTGGGATTTATTTCTACCATGTCTTCACAACAATGGGATGCACATTTCTGGATTAAAACTTGTACAACTGTAAACAGCTGGAATATTTGGTGATATTTTCTTAATTTTGATGAAATGTTGTTTCCAGGGTCTTGGGTTTACAAAGGAAATGCAGCAGAGACCTGTCAATCACTTTTCTGGTGGATGGAGGATGCGTGTTTCACTGGCAAGGTGTGAAGCTCGTCTCTTCATCAAATCTTTTTAGGTTTTGTAGGAATGGATTCATGGCTGACAGCTTTGGTTTTTAAATTAACAGCCTTTCTATTGTTATGGTAAAGTTAACTCTGAACTTATTATTAATTTAGTGCTTATTTCAATGTATTTTTCCAGGGCCCTGTTCATGGAACCAACTCTTCTTATGTTAGATGAACCTACTAACCATTTGGACTTAAACGCTGTGATATGGCTGGATAAGTAAGTTCCAACATGACTTACTTTGTATTTCCAAGCTTTTATATTTTGATTCATGTTCTAATATTATTACTTTTCAAAGGTCTGCCATTGATGATTTTATTTTAATATTTCAGCTACCTCCAAAACTGGAAGAAGACATTGCTAGTTGTGTCTCACGATCAGTACTTTTTGGACAGTGTTTGTACTGATATTATCCATTTAGGTATGAAGGCTCACATTTGTATCATTTATTAATCAGGGGAGATGGGATGGCACAGTGGTGAGAGCACTCGCCTTCCACCAATGTGTCCCAGGTTTGATTCCCTGACTTGACTTCACATTAGGGTCTCGTTTGTTATTGGTTCTTGTCTCTTCCCAAAGAGGTTTTTCTATGGGTACCGGTACTCCAGTTTTCCCCTTTCCTCAATAACCAACACTTCTATATTCAGTTTTTCTAAACTCCAGTTTTCCCCTTTCCTCAATAACCAACACTTCTAAATTCAGTTTTTCTAAACTCCAGTTTTCCCCTTTCCTCAATAACCAACACTTCTAAATTCCAATTCAATCTGGCATGCTTGACCATTTAAATATGAGCCCCTTGCTTGTTAGATTGGGCAACCACTCCTCAGACTGTTGAGCTTAAATAAATTGACAAAGGGACTTGGATACATTTTTATAATTTTGATGAACTTTTGAGCTTTTTTTTAGTAATACATAAAATATGAGCGGAGACCTTTATGGGCAAGCCGCGGGCGAGCTGTTTTAACGCCCATAAAGGTCTCACGCGAATATTTTATGTTACTTGTGAAATAAAACAATAGATTGTGTTTGTCGTGTTTGTAATTTTAATCAGTAGAGATCTGTATGAAAGTTAATGCATACTAATTAGCGGAGTAGGACACTTTTATGAAAGTTAATGATTTTTATTGGGGTTTGGAGAGGTATACATGTGACTCAAATACTACCCGTAGATTGGTCATTAGTCTTATGAATTATTAATGAATTTTACAATTGGTGTTAAAGAGCTGTTCCAATTGTGATGTTTTCTGATCAAAGTAATCTTCATGTCATTGAGGCCTTCCAAGGGGTAGGAACGACAAGCGACATGGCTCCAAAAATAGGCGACAATCTTCTCCCAAAACACCGACAATTGACAGAAATTGGCAGAAAATGTGCAACAGCGACAATTCACTTTCCACAACTCTTTGTTTTCTTTGGGACAGCGACATTTGTCCCTAACAAAACAAGCGACACAGAGAGTCATAAGCGAGCAACAAAGTGACACCAGACCACCTCTTGGAAGGTCTTGTCATTAGTCAGACATCTTTTTTTCAATGTGGTGATTGTGCACTTAGCTGTAACACAGTACAGTAACTGTTTTAGCGACATCCAGTTGCAAAAATATTGAGACATTCCCAATAAAAACTCACTCTTCTCCTAAAACTCTCCCTTGACATTTACTACACAGCAGGGAAGACTCCCCTCCTCCTCCCTCCCTTGACATTTACTACACAGCAGGGAAGACTCCCCTCCTCCCCCTCCCTTGACATTTACTACACAGCAGGGAAGACTCCCCTCCTCCCCCTCCCTTGACATTTACTACACAGCAGGGAAGACTCCCCTCCTCCCCCTCCCTTGACATTTACTACACAGCAGGGAAGACTCCCCTCCTCCCCCCTCCCTTGACATTTACTACACAGCAGGGAAGACTCCCCTCCTCCCCCTCCCTTGACATTTACTACACAGCAGGGAAGACTCCCCTCCTCCCCTTCCCTTGACATTTACTACACAGCAGGGAAGACTCCCCTCCTCCCCCTCCCTTGACATTTACTACACAGCAGGGAAGACTCCCCTCCTCCCCCTCCCCTAATCAATGTTGTCAGACCACATTTTCTGCAGAGCCTTGCACTTTGTACGAACAGAAAATGTGGTCCGGCCAACAACATTGATAAGGGGAGGGGGAGGGGACCTCTTTTCAGTCGGAATTAAGTGTACCGTCTCAAGTATTTTTGCAACCGGTTGTAGATTCCAGGTAGAAAATGATTTGAACTGAAAAAAATCAAGCTATAAATTGAATAGAGAATCACTTCAGTGTCTTGGCAGCACATCAATTTAAAGTTTAATAATCTAATGGCATCCTTCTGCAGCCCCAGGGCTCGACCTTGGCGGTGGTCAACTAGCCAAATGCCACTGGATTGTCAGTTTTCGCTAGTGAAATTCCCTCAGTTACTAGTCATATTGGCTACTAAAATTATGGACTAGGCAAATTTCTTTGTCAACTGCTAAAGATAAATTTAGTGCTGTGAAAATTGTGACACACACAATGTTTAACGTCCAGAAAGTAAAACAATGAAGTAATCTTTCGTGTGAATGAAAGTGAACAGCTTCATGACCAAGCCACATTCAGCTAAAGAGAATAGATCTGAGTGTTCCCATCACACACTTCAATAGTAAATGAAAGTGCCCACGATATTGTTTGCGCTTCGATGATCTTCAATAGATATCAGAGGGTTTTTTTTTTCAAAACTAGGGTAATTACTAACTTGAACTGTATATTTTATGGTTAGTAGAAAAAGCTCTTTGGCTAGTGAGAACTACCATTTTACTAGCCATAAGCCTACTGGTAACAAAAGTTAAGGTCGAGCCCTGAGCCCGCATTACAACTTACTTTGCTTCTTCTTTTGCTTCTTCTTTGCAGATCAGCAAAAACTTTTCTACTACAGAGGAAATTATGGTGAGCAACTGAATATTAATATGTATTTGGAAGTGAATCCATCTTCAAATGACATTTCACGCAACATAGCTGTTTCCACCATTTTGACTAGTCATCGCTGCAAAAATTAAGTATAGCTGATGTTAGTTTATACTAAAACAGTGGATAACATTGAAGGCGCACTCTGATTGGAATGTCAAACTCCGAATATCCTTTGCTATTTACCTCCGAGCAACTCGCGAGTTTCGTGCTCCCTCATGTGAATTTTGAAAAAAATGGCATCCCGGTTTGCATCCGTGACAAGTGAAGAAATCATCCAAATTAACGACGAAACAGTCCCTGAAAACACAAAGAAAGCGACTATATTTGGTTTGGCCGTGTTTAAAGGTAATGGTTTATGTTTTTAAACCGGAGTTTATCGATAAAAAACAATGAGAAAGGTTTTGTTTACAAATGCAAATTAATCTTGCGTAACCTCGCTTGTTCACTTGAAAACCAAAGTTGAATGATATTTTTACAGAATGGTTTCAAATACAGAGAGAATTTGCAACTCCATTTGAAGAAATGTTGCCACCAGAACTAAACAAATGTCTTCAGAAATTTTATCTGTCAGCGCGAAAACGGGCAGCTTGTTGTTTCAGTCCTTTGTGCATGGGAAAATATTGCAATCATTGCTGGACTATATGAATTAAAATCAATTTTTTGTGGTCTATATTATCTTTGCAGCTCAGTAAATATCCACCACTAGCCACCTCCACTTCAGTGAATAGTTGTTAATTATTCTGAATTGGCAAGTTTGAGAAACTATCCACACCCACTATTGAAGGTTTTAACAGGTTCTCTCAGGTGCCAGTTGGAAGATTTTAAAGGAAGTTACGGTAATGAACTAAACTAATTAAAAAATTCTAGAGGGATGAGTTGGGTTTGTAAACTCCAAACCCTTTGTGGAAAGGATATGGATATTCTCTGGAAAAGTGATCATAGTTTTTGTTTCTGTCTGTTTTTAGATCAGTTCAAGAAAATGTATGTACAAAAGGTTAAGGAACAAGAGAAGGCTTACAATAGACAGGTATGTAAATACACAGGCTTGAAGGAACAAAATGCTGAGAAAAGTTGTTGAATTTGGGAAGGTGGTCTTTTATGAGAAATCATTTGTATTGTTAGTATTAATAATTGGACTTGCAAGCTGGGGGGAGAGCTGGGGGGAGCAGGGATGGTGCAGTGGTGAGAGCGCTCGCCTTCCACCAGACTCGACGTCATATGTGGGTTGAGTTTGTTCTTGGTTCTCTTCTCTGCTCCGAGAGGTTTTTCTCTGAGTACTCCACTTTTCCCTTGTCCTCAACACTTCTAAATTCCAATTCGATCTGGAATGCTGGGACATTTAATACATGGGCGCCCAGCTAGGGAATTTGGGCAACCACTCCCCACACTATCGAGCTTAAATAAATTGATTTGATTTGATTTTGATTTGAAGCTTTTTTGTCAAGTTGGTCAGGTCTCAAGTGTGCTTTCTTGTATCTTCTACAGCAAAAACAACTCAAGGACCTTAAAGCATCAGGACAATCCAAGAAACAAGCGGTAAGAAGAGTCTTGGTTTAGCCTTATCAACTTAGATTTGAAATAATTATTAAAGCTGGACAAACGTGTTAAATGACTGAAATAACATTTTTTCCGAACCTTAAAATGCTCATTTGAACAAATAACATGTATTAGTATATACCGCATAAGTGAATAGTGCTTTTCGCGCGCTCTGATTGGTTAACTCGGAGTTGATTAGCAAGTACTATTCACCTCTGAGCAGACCGCTTGTGGGTATATTGTCACACATAAAGTAATGTTTTGGTCCGCTAATTATCCAGCTTGTGTGGTATATACTAAAACAATTATTCACCTCAGTGTCGGTGAAAGTGGCGGATATTAACCTCGCCGCTTCGCGGCTCGGTAAATATCCACCACTATTCACCTCCACTTCGGTGAATAATTGAATAATTATTTCCATTTTTTTTGAAGAGTCCTTGTTTGTTTCAAATCAATTGAGATGCATAGTTTCACAGTAAAAACACCAGTTAAAACTGGCCTTTGCCAGTGAATTTTAGTTTCTAAAGGTATAAAATAGAGAAATGTTTAATTTCAAAGGAGGAGAAAACGAAAGCAGCTCAAGGAAGAAAGAACAAAAAAGGCGGCGGAAAGAAAGACTTGCCTGATGAGGTAACTCATTACTTACAGACCCTGGCAAACAACGACACATTGTTACGGACACATTGTTGTTCGTGATGTTTCTTGGGTGAGCAAACGGGCAGGACACAACGCAAGTGTTGCGTTTCCATACCGCGCAAACTGGGAAACATTTGTTGAGGACACAAATTTTGTGTCCGCAACAAATGTTGTGTGCGCGGGCAAACACGGAAACATTTGTGTCCGCAACAATGTGTCCTCGTTTGCCAGGGCCTTATTAATCTGAGTTGTGTTGTTCCTCAAGTAGTATAAAATTCCCAGTGTTTTAAAGCCTCCATATACAAGTACCCCTCTATCAAACATAACCCGCCCAAATATTAGATGCTAAGGTCAAGTCAAGATAAAGCCCGTTCTGAATGCAAGCCATTGGTTTCTAGGGTGGTCTGTGTGAAGTTGCTACAATCAAAGCAATTATTAATTATGAAACCCAAATTTCCCCCTGGATAGTAAAATGCCCTCCACAGAAACAACTCCCCTTCAAGGGATTATTTATTTTAAAAAAGTCCTTTGCACGAACACGAGCTTGTTAGTTGTAGAATAGCGAAGGTACTTCAGTCTGTTGGGGGGCACTGTATCTTTGCAGTTGTAAAATAATTAAAAGTGATAAAACTATTTCTAGATTATTTGGACAGAGAGTTTATTGAACACTCTGAGTGATTCCTGATTGTACGCGTATTTTGTATTCAGGATGACCTTGAACCAGTGGAACTTATTAAGAAACCGAAGGAGTACGTGGTGAAATTTTCGTTTCCTCTTCCACCGCCACTCAACCCTCCCATCCTGGGTTTAAAATGTAAGTTAACATATAGTTGGTTGGGGTGTAGAGCGAGCAATTGAATTAAAGGTATATCAAATGTTTGTCAAGTCTCTTCAGCATCAACAATGGGCCACTTCGATGATGTCAAGAGCTTGCCCCCTGGCATGCATTTCTTTGTCAAAAAATTGGCAGGTTTGAGGTCTCATATTTCCACAAGGTTGCGATGGATTCTTATGAAACCTCGAATATCTACTAATTTGGCATGAAGAATCGATCGATGGAGATTGTTTTTTGTTTATATGAAAAATATGAAAAATTTTTATTTTGCGTGACATCGTCGAAGTGATCCTCAGTGAAAAAAAAAGTCTCATTAAAACTCTAAAAAAGTTTTTTGTGAAGAACCCGGCCAGTGTACCCTTTGTTTGGTTAATTTTAAGTTCTTAACCCTATTTTGGCAAGTAAAATATTTGTCTTGAAGTTTAGTGGTTTTTCTTTGATATTAAAAATTTGTAATATTCCAAGTTAGTTCTGTTATTTTTTACCCTCCTGGCTTAATATTCTACCCGCGTTCATTGGCCTTATAATTCACATTATACTTGTGAAAAGGTCAGACAAATAAACAAACAATGAAAAAAGTCATCTCACATTTGACGCTAAGTTTTGGTGACGCCTCTCACCATGGGTTTAAACTTAGCACTTTATAGAAAGTGTTTCTTAAACTCTTCTGGGCGAAATCCTGTCGCTGTAAGTGTTTAGCCTGATTTACACTGTACCAGTTGATGGTATACAAAATTTATACAGTCCTTTGATACTTTAAATGTTAATTTACACTTTTCAAAGATTTTTACAATGCTCTTCTCTACAGCTGTGACATTCGGCTATCCCAACCAACCCAAACTGTTCCTTGATCTGGATTTTGGAATAGACATGAAGTCTAGAAGTAAGAATCTAACACCTAGCAGTTGTTTCTCAAGTTTTGTTTGTGCTTCAACAAATAATTTGTATCTCAGTTGTCAAATTGTCAAGAAAGAGTAACTGGTATATTGTATCGGTTTTTTCGCTTTGTGTAGACCTGTATTCGTCACTTATGATTTGACCGTCATTATGCTGCGGTTTTGTTTCCCTTGCAGTTGCTGTTGTAGGTAATAATGGAGTCGGAAAAAGTACTTTCTTGAAGCTTTTAATCGGTCAACTTGAACCGGTAGGTACTACAGTAATCAAAATTAAATCAAATCAATTAAAGCTCGATAGCGTGGGGAGTGATTGCCCAATCTGGCTCATGTTTTAAACGTTCGAACATTCCGGATCGGATTGAAATTTAGAACAGACTACTGGATTCGTCATAAGTGGGCTGTTGTGGCCATCTCGCGGCCAAAATGCAGTTTCCATCACGTTTCGTAAAACGAAAAGCAAGTTAAGAGGGTGGGGTGGGATGGGATGGGGGAGGTAGGTTGTATTCTGAATTACTTCGTCCAAACGCAACGGACGCAAATAGGACAATCAACAATCCAATCAGAATCCGAAGTAGTTACACGTTATCGGTTCCAAGCGCGGGAAAAGCCATGCAGGCATATCGCTGTTGGTTTTAGTTTTACTTCTCATTGGTGGTCAATATGGCGCCAATTGTGGTAAACAATCACTAATCGTAGTGAAGGAAAAGCAAAGCAGCAAACGTGATTTATCTTGGACGCTGAATCCGCTGAAATGAAAACGTACTGCTCTGGCACATAAGTGGAGCTTCATAGCTCTGTTACGGCACTTCGATTTTTGCCTGTTTTCTTCCGACTTTTTGTAGGGCTTAATCTAAGTTAAGCACAGCTGAAATACGTCGAAGTACAACATAAATTGGGCCATATTGTGTTCAGGTTTTCGTCATACACACTCGGAAGAAAAAAAACAAAGCACACCTATCAGTTGGAATCAAGTTTTCTCATACATCGCGATGGTTCTTTAACAATCTTTCTTGGCTTTAATTTGTATAACACGTTTCCTTTATTTCAGTTAAAAGGCGAGGCTATACGGAATCACAGACTTGTAAGTAAAAAAGATACAATTTCGGTTTGCGTTCATTTGTACTTGCTCTGTTATTTCGAGATGATTTAGTCAAGTTTGATTCAGTGTAATTGGGGAACTTAGCTTAGCTTGTTGATTCGTTGCAACTGTTAACAGGAATAATTTTTTAAATTTTTTCTTTGTTTTTTTTTATTGATTCTCAAATATGTTATTCACGACAACTACTAACGGTTAATTACACATATACATAGTAAAACATAAAGTCGAGTATAGTTAACATTACTAAGGAATCACTAATCTACAATGACAAAAGTTATGTAATTATTATTATTTTTTTTTATCTGCTTACACGTGTTACATACTACGATACATATACATTTACAATGCTTTTTATTCTTCCTACCTACACACCCTTAAAATAGTATTTTGCTCGTGTGTTTTTCTGAGAAAGTATCGGATTGTGGCAGCTTTTGCAAGGGTTTTCTGTTGGACACAGTTATGTGTTTTATTTTTACAGCGTTTGGGCTCTTATAACCAGCATTCTGCCGACCAGGTAATGATCAGTTATGTTCAGCGCCTTGTGTTTAATATGTTATCTTTGTTTAAAGTGGCTAGCTTCGTCACGGTCTTTGGATTTTGAGAAGTTTGGCCTCAATTTTCCGAAAAAGGATCATTTGTAATCCGCTTCAATTTTCTCCATCCTTCACCATCCTTGCCATATTTGCATTTATTCTTGTCTCATTAGTGCTTATCTTCCCTGACAAATTGTTATTTCACTGTTTCCTTTTATTTAAATGCATTTTTTTGTCTCCAATAATGACCCAAAATATCGTGACCGAACTCCTTTAAGCCCTGTTTCTGTCGGTTTCGTCCTTTGACAAACTTTTCTTCTCTTCGTAGCTCAGCATGGAAGATTCACCTGTGGAGTATCTTCAGGTAAATAAAAGGAATTCAAAAGAGCTCTCTTTGACAAGTTCTTGACCAACGAATCGTCGACATAGCTTAACGACTTCTCTAAGGAAGACGTTTGTTCGGGCGCTAAAACAGTACCGAAAAGGGAGACGTTTTTCAACTACTGTCCCACCATCGTTTCACCGAGGAATGGACAGTAGTCCCGAAACGTCTGACGTTTTGTTTCTTTTTTATACTTTCTAGACGTGCATTCACACGAAGAAACTACAACTCTCTACCATCTAAATTGGCCCTAAACAGATGTGGAAAACTTTGTTGTAGATAGTGACCAGTAAAGAACTTCTAAACATTCGGTCTTTCCTTTACCTTTTGCAGAGAAAATATAACCTGGATTATCAGACAGCAAGGAAACACCTGGGGAGATTTGGATTGGTGAGCCATGCTCACACCATCAAAACCAAAGATTTATCGGGTAAGTTGTAACTCATCCAGGCAATGAATAACCTTTTCCTTCAACCTTTTTATTTGTCCAAACGAAGTTGCCTTCAAATTTTCTTGAATGTCAGAAAATTCCTTGTTTTCTATGAGGGATACTCGGGTTGTCTGCATTTTGTGGTCGAAGTTACGTGAATGATTAACGCATGCGTCATTCTCAGGTGGACAGAAGTCACGTGTTGCTTTCGCGGATTTGGCGCTCAGTAACCCGGATGTTATTGTACTGGTGGGTATCGATAAATCCCTTGCATTTGTATTGTAATTTAGGATGGGTTTAGTCATGTTGTTTGAGTTGTCCTTTTTGGATTTTTCCACGTTGTCCTCATGTAGTGCTCAGTTGGTAACGCATGTTTCCCAATAAATTAATTGGCTACGCGCTTGTTTTTCCGATGCAGGACGAACCCACGAACAACTTGGATATCGAATCTATTGATGCTCTAGCCGATGCGATTAACGAATTTACCGGAGGTAAGAACGGATCAAATCTCCAGGAAAGAGTTTCGTGTATCTTAAGACCGACGATAGAGACGCGGCGATGAGAGTGTAGAGCGTCAAAGGGTTCAAACCGTGTGGTTAGTGGGAAACTGTGCGTTATAGCTTTCTTAATGAAGACTTTGTTGCTCTGCTGAAAGTCCACTCAGTTCCGTCCATTGCTGTAGATGTAAGGCAAAGCTTGAGGCTGTGTTCTGAAGAAACTGCGACGAATATGACTTGGTTCTCCCGCTTATAAATTCAGTAATTTGTCTTCCTCTAATTTTTGCAAAAGATGTTGTACATGATTAGAGGAATTGAATAATGATTGTAAGATATTTTTGGTTTGGAAATTGTGAAACCTTCTTGACAGTTCCTCTTAAATGTTTTGTGGCAGGAGTGATTTTGGTGAGTCATGATGCGCGGCTTATACTTGAAACATCGTGCCAACTGTGGGTTGTGGAAAGTCAAGAAATTTCTGAAGTAGATGGAGACTTTGATGATTACAGACAAGAGATCTTAGAAAAACTGGGCGAGGAAGTCATCGCCAAGTCGCGTTAATTGAATTACGGTGAGATTAACGTTGAAGATTGTTGATTTATGCTTACAGTATGTTTATCGTTTCATAAGAGTTTTTACTTTGCTTTTGTTGGGGGAAAAAAAATTAAGATAAACCAGAACGAATTTTCATGATCAAATCGTTGGTATTCGTTTAATCTACAGTATGTTTTTAAACATCTTTCTGCTGACAGTTAAAATCACATTTTAACGTTCACTGTTTTCAAATGCTCACTTCGGAATTGGCAGCAAGTAATCTGACCTGTTGGATCTTTCGCGTACTTTCAAAAAGACTCAACTTTTCCATCCTGAAAGCAGGTAATTTCCAACGTCAAACGAAAAGTGATGTCAGTTGCTAGTGTTGCGTATGTAGTTTATGACCCCTGATTGCTTAGTTTCATCTTAGGCGTATTGGCTGTTGAGGCGGTTTCAAAAATGTATTCACGTTAAATCGATTAGAATTTATGTCGATCATTTTGTTTGTCGATCAGTTATTTTATGGCATCACGATTCCTTTTCTCTTTCAGATCGTTGGACGCTTGAATCGCTTCATTCTTCAAAGACGTGCGTGTGCAAGACCGTGGCTGAAAAACTGGACTTAATTAATTGTCAAGTGACTCTGAAACGCTGGCGTATTCACCATCACCGGCACGTGTGAACGGATTGATAGCCTCTTAGAAACTGTGACACTAGTCTAGCTGCATGGTTTGTCAAAAAGATCAGCTCCGAGCAGTTGAAATAATCTCAAGTCAGAGACATACAACGAACTGTAGTCCAGGAAACAAAGCATCGCCGTCCAACCTTTCTTCACGGATTCATGATATAAAGCAAACTCCTCGCTAATACTAAAAAGAACGAAACCTGTTAAATTCTACCACTGCGTTTATGCAACACACCCATTAAGCTAAAATTTAGCCTGCAGAGCGGGCGTATTTTTAGTGGGCGAACAATAAAGGATACGATACAGGATACGATTTACGCTATGCCGCCATCTTGGATGATGAAGGCGGCCTTCAAACGAGCGTTCCTTCACCAAAAAAACGCCTGCTCTGCAGGTTAGCCAAATCTTAGTTTCATTCTCGAAGGTATTCTATCATAGTTTTATGCTGTTACGCCTCTTGCTTGCGTTTCTCAAAAGTTCCTGAAACTATTTTGGGCCCGAAAACGGTTTTACGTACAAAATGTCTGCCATCAGATAGTTTTGAAACCTAAAGCGTTGCTGGCGAAAACCTGGGCTAGTTTTCAAGAAAATTAAACCCTAATCAAGAGCGAACGAGGGGTCAGACGCTCGGTCCAGGTTACTCCGAGCGCTAGTCGCAAGTCTCCTCCGTCAAGGTTATTCGGTTTACAGAATACACCTCATCTTAAAAAACGTTATGCAGCATATTCTTTCATCTCTAACCAGAATGAGATTAAGTAAACCAGAGAACCCTGACTTTATCGTATTTACAACTGACTACCTCGGAAGTCCCCGTTGCGGTTTTCTTTGACATGTTTTTTTTATATGGACTTTGTTTGCAGTAGCGGAGGTTTATTGTAAATTAAACTCGGGAATATGTTGTGGCCGGGAGGAATTTATTTCATGTAAAAGGAGTATTGAAATAAGAATGAATAAATAAGACATTTTTGTGGACTTTAACTGTCTTTGGTAATAACTCCATTTCACCATGCTCCTCACTGGCTTGGGTTGGTTTCTGTTTTCAAAACAACGACCTCGCTACATCCCAATCCTTGGTAATAAATAGGTCATTTGCTGCGGCGTATCCCAATAGTGTGTTTTTGCGATTAGCTGGCTTTAATTACCTAAGCCACTGCTTCACAAAAACACAGCACACAGCATAGTTAACGTCCTCAGGAAAAGAATGCTCTGTAGCTTTCATATGAGTGATATTCATATCGGCTCGATTAACAGCCGCTGATACGCTTATAAGAATTTCATCCACAGACTCGGTAGACTACGAACCAGGGGAGCCGGCAAGGTTGGCGCAGTGGTGAGAGTACTCGCCTCCCACCAATGTGTCCCGGGTTTGATTCCCGGACTCGGCGTCATGTGGATTGAGTTGGTGTTTGGTTCTCTACTCTGCTCCGAGAGGTTTTTCTCCGGGCTCTCCGGTTTTCCCTTCTCCTCAAAAATCAACATTTCCAAATTTAATTCGATCCGGATGCAGGACCTCTCTGAAAACCACTTCGGTGAGAGGAGCTTCCAGGTAAATATCGTGATTATTATATGACCAACTTTAAGCAGCTCATTAAACAGCATCGGCGCTCCAGCTTGCTTTTCAGTAGACTGGCCACTCCTCGTGATGGCATTAACAGGCGCTACAAGCTACAAATCTACAAGTCCTTTAATATGGAAGAAGCGATTCAATAATTTGATCATCAGCTTTGTGTAACTAAAATATATGAACAAAAAGGGACCTGAATGTTTCTTATTTCCGAGTTACAGGGTTATTTTTGTGCCACCACAATTTTAGTAAGAAGAGTCTATCGAGCAGGTGGTATCGTTTTCAACTTGTCGCAATTCAGCAGGTGAAGTGGGCCGTGACAAAACACAACGTTAGATCATCTCGACTGTATACAAACGTCCTGCATAGCGCCAGCCGCGTTAGTTTTCCCCGCTTTCTCACGCGTTATAATGTCTCAGGAATCGCTACAACACGGCGGATGTCAAATCGGAGGCCTTCCTAGAATACAATGCATGAGCTGTGAGTAAATAAGTTATTTCCTATTAATCTTTCAATGGTTGTAAAAGCGAACATTTGACTTTATTTGATTTTTCCCGTCGTGATAGCCAGCCGGATTGTCGTGTCTGTGTCTCGGTTGAAATCATTATTTTTTTGTACATTGTTTTCTCAAATATTAATCGTAAAACTTAATTGAAAATACAGGCTGAGATGTTGACAAATAACTGTTACGCCTTCGATATTTTGTTTAAAACGGTCCACTGGTTGTCAGTTAAACACTCCCCAGATATATTTCCGGCCAAATGTTAATGTTTGTCGGTTAACATTTACAGATTTCTATTTAATTTTCAGTAATACTTAATATAGATATAGCTAATGTAGATCTATATAGCTGGAGTTTGAAGCCGTAGACTTTCACAAACATGCCAAAGAACATTGTTCAGTGAAGTTTTCGGGTGACAGCAAACTGCGTGCAAACAGCTACTGTCTTTCAGGAGCTGAAAATCAACAAACTACGTCACCTAAACTCTAGTAATACAACAAGTAAAAAAACGCAACCAGTTCGTCTTTTAGAGAAAAAACAATGGCATAAATGTCCGCCTTTTGTTCAGAGTAAATCTTATGCTATCGATCGTAGACAATACGGAAGTAAATGGGGTTTGTTTACAGTGTTAACGTATCGGTAACTGGGAGGGTCTGCTGTCATAAAACCCTCTGTACTTAAATTATCTGTAAAATCATATTTCATGCCGTGATTCCTAGACTCTCATCCCCCTACTTTCAATTTACTGATACCTGGAAACAAAGGGTTTGGAGATATAACGTGAACCTTTCAACGTTGACGAGTTGTTCGGGACTGTCTTACACTAGCAAGGGAAATGAATTATTAATGAAGGAGGAAAATTATAAACGGAAAACTGTTCTGTCTATGGCAGCCTTTTCTAATATCTTGCCATAGTTGCTTTCTATTCTTCGTGACTCAGTTTCAAGGTCCCTGTTCCTCTGAGAAGCTGCAAACAACCTTGATTATTTTTATCATCGACTTTGACTTATTCTGTTCAACGACTGTTTTATAAACGTATTTAACAAACAAAAAGGGTTGTTGTGGAAACACCATGACAATTTCAACTCAAATGTCTAATTTACATCAGCTGAATCTAAACATTTTCTAAGACCGTATCGTTGAAAAATATGAATCATTCCAGCGGAAAAGAACATTGTACTGTTTCCATAAAATTGTAATTTTCAAATAACCAACTACAGCAGTCACATTTCTGTCACAATCATTTAGCTGTTACCCTGCTATACATTGTTCTTGTTAAAAGAAATTAGCGGGAGATGAAAATTCCTGAAAGCAATTTTCAGTCGTTGGTTGTAATGGAAGGTGTTGTTCAGTTTGGGTGGAGCCGCACCTGCAACTCGGCTGTCAACTGTTTACATTTCAGCGAGTCAGCCTGACGGAGGAGAACTGGGGATATGCGGCATCATCATAACAGTTCTGTGTTATATCCTCGTCGTACTTACCTTCCCATTTTCCTTATTCTTCTGTTTGAAGGTGAGTGTCAAAAATTTCTGATAACTAACATGATCATGTTTTGTTTTGCTTTTCAAATTTTTTTTTGTTCTAGCTTGTCAACAGTAGATGTCGCATCTTTCAGGCTTTGATTATGTATACTTCTGAAATGAAAACGCACGCACGCATTTCCGTGTTTGGGCAGACGAATTCGTTCTCTTGGATAACAAACTTTATTACACTATCTTCGGAGAAAAGGTTTGAAAATCGAAAGTTCGACTTAGAAAAAGCTTTCTTGCGGACAGCGCAAAATATTCTGAAATAGACTACGCCGGAGCAGTCCCTCTTTCGCCGCTTAGTTCTTCGAGCGTGAGGCCGCGCGAAAACTGGCTATTTTTTTTCGCGCCGGTTTTGTCAGTTTTAGCCTCACGCTCGACGATTCAAGCGGCGAAAGAGGGAATGCTCGTAAATGAAATCTGAAACGTTTTGAAAAGGACTGACTTTCCGAACTCGTCCATGTGGAAGGGTCCAATTACCATGAGGCTCTCATTGAAGATTCACGTGCAACTTCAGCTGATTGACTGTTGCTTTGTGAACTTCTCTGTAGATAAGTCATTGGTATCAGTGCTTCCTCATGTTTTTCATCACTTGATAGCCTCTTGTTTTCACGTGATAGCTTCGTGTATTTACCATGTGACATAGGCTCCTGTTTTTGCGCAACGATGGTTTCGAGTATATACGCCACGGCAGAACCATAGCAGTACTGGAACAACTCTATTTTATCATTTTCGTTAGAAGATTAGAGAATAAATATTACCCCAGTAGTAAACTTAGCTTTGTTGTTTTGGAGGATGCAATGCTGATTTACATTTAAAAGCACTATCAGAACTATCAAGACCTTTTGGAACTATCAGAATTGTAACTAAGGCTGAACGGCTAAAATAAAGTCATTTGTTTCCGTGCTTTAACCTTTGATTCACAGATAGTGCAGGAATATGAAAGAGCGGTAATATTCAGACTAGGAAGGATTCTACCGGGAGGGGCCCGGGGACCAGGTGCGGTACATTTGCTTGAGTACTAACTAGATGTTTCGACCGCGAACACGCGTACGAGCACGAGCACGAGCACGAGCACGAATACTTTTTTTTATCACAATTGCTAGTAATCTCGCAATCTGATTGGCTAATTTACCGTTGTCGATTTAACAAATCGAATGTGCTTTAGCGTTGTCTATACTCTTATCGACAACGATATTCGTCATCACAGTGGTCAAAATGTTGTGGACTCACGAGGCGCAGCCGAGTGAGTCCACAGCAAATTTTGACCACTGTGATGACGAATATCGTTGTCGATAAGAGTATAGACAACGCTAAACCACATTCGATTTGTTTTTTACCACAATATCAGCGTCAAAGAAAATTTTAATTTCAGAGCGCGCGCTGAAAAAAGGCATTGCGCGACATGTTGACGCGAGCAGCGTTGTCTAGTCTCTTATCGACAACGGTAAATTAGCCAATCAGATTGCGAGATTACTAGCAATTGTGGTAAATTGTGATTTGTTAAATTCACATTTCCATTTAATTAATTTACAAAACTTGATAACAAATAATTGAGCAAAATGACTTAAAATGAAGCTCACTTCTGAGACACACAAAATACAGAAACCTCCAAACTGAACCATGACAATTATGATCGCGTCTTGTGGTGTGTCTTTTCCAGTCAGAACTATTTTTAAAATCAGTTATTTACGACCATATACACTCACTTGATTTAGGTGAAGTCAAGCCGCCTCTGGGCAGAGAAAAATGTTTTGACACCGATTAGGAATTCCATTATATACAGTCTTTCCGGCTAAAGAACAGCAATCCGAACAACAGTTTTTAAAGGGGCACTGTCACGTAATTTTGGGTCTGAACCCAAACATGTGTTTGCAAAGTGGAACGCTTAAAATTTTACAGTTTTCCTACGAAAAACTTAATATGTGAATTGAAACTATTTGCGGTTGTCTATGGCCACCGATGATGATGAGGAGGAAATGTATTACAACTTGAAAAAGTTAGGTTAACGTTTTTCAAGTTTCGTCATTGCGTTCCGGAAAAAATCGTCATAAAATACTGATTACTTTCTTTTCCGTCCAAGAAACAATTAGAAATCCACCTCTGTGTGTTAGACGTAACAGAAAAAAGTACTTCCTCACGATTTGAACAAGAGTTATGACAAGATTGCCGTGACGGTGCCCCTTTTTTAAAGGCAAGGACTACAAAATATACTGTCGCTCTTTTGATAATGTGAAATTTCTGGATTTTGCTGCTAGGATTGTTTTTCGTCATTCCTAAGATTGATCAGTACAGCAAGGTGGATTTACGAACTGTGTCATTTGACGTACCACCTCAAGAGGTAAACATGGATTATGCATAAGTTATTAAAGATACAGTAACATTGCGCCTCATTCCTTGCCGAGAAAACAGCAATGAATCAAATCAAATAAAAAAATCAAATTTGTTTAAACACATGACACCATAGCAAGAAGATCAACAACTCGCTGTGCTCACGTGATATGAGAGAAGCACTCGGCTGTGGCTTCCTCAAGTTCTCTGACTGGTCACGGACTGTATTGGGTTAAACTGACTTCAGTAGATACAGACGTCTTATTTCCTACAAGAAAATTCTAGACTTGATTAAAACGGATGACGCTTAGCTAGTAACAAGAATAAAATCTTTGCACACTTCCAGTTGAAAAACGAAAGAAAGAAAGAAAGAAAGACAAAAGAAACCTATGCCCTCATCGCAGCACCCCCCCCCAGAAATCAATAAGTAATAATAATCTAGATTTCATTAAGAAAATAATGACCTATCGATTGTATTGGGATTATAATGGTATAAAGTTAAATGGGGGAACAGGAAAATTTGCCCAACGCAAACTTTCCTTGGGCTAAGGCCAAGAGTTTAAATGTCTCGGATCGCCTTAAAGCGTTCTTGAATACTCAATAATGTCTCTTGTTTGATTGGCTAGGCTTTGACACGTGACAGTGTAACTGTCACTGTTGATGCAGTGGTCTATTTCAGGATCCAGAATGCAACAGTGTCTGTAACAAATGTCTCAGATGCCCAGGGCTCTACCAAACTGCTGGCCCAGACTACCTTGCGAAACATGATCGGTACAAAGAACCTGAGCGACATTCTGATGGACAGAGAAGGGCTCAGCGCACAGATGCAGGTATAGATGAAAAACCTTAACTTATGCAGGGAAATAATTCTTTTTTTCTTGTTAACTTTACTTCGTTTACTCACAAGCGATTTTTTCCACTTACGGTCGCCCTTTTTGCAATTGTCGCGTTACAATCGGAAGAATGCAGAAAAATTGCAATCCCCGCACAGGCGAAGCAATAGAACATTTTATCCCCGTTGAGTGCCATTTTTTGCCACGCACAGCCGACGCAGCATTTTCCGATAAAATAATGCATATGTACCAATTGCGCAAGCACAGCAATTACTGGTGTAGGTCCAGCTTTATTGTTCTATTTGAAACAAAAATATTGGATGAAAATGTAAAACATTGTTTCCATTTTTTGCTCCAGTTGTTCCTTGATGATGCCACTGACCCCTGGGGAGTTCGCGTGGAAAGAGTGGAAATGTGAGTAATGACATCCACGTCATCAGTCTTCATATTGCCGTCTTCATTATCAGGCCGGCCGTCCTCATCGTTGACAAGAACAGAAACTGCAACAACAACAACAACAATAACAACCACAACCACAACACTGGTAACAAGAACAGGAACAGCGACAGCAGTAGCTGGACCAGCAACACAGTCGACAATAACAGCAGCAGATACAGGAATAACAGCTACAGATAACAGCATTGACGCCATCACCAACAAAAACTGAAGCGATAGCAACAACCAAACTTTATACAGCCATTTGAAGCTCAGTGACCTGGCCTTTGAGTGGATGAGAGGCTGGAGGTGACCTTGTTTCGATACAAACCTTTCTGTCTTTCTCGTGTAAATGTTGACTAGTTAGCATAAAAATTACCTGATTTACATGAGGTCTGTATCAAAACAAGATCACCCCCAGCCTCGTTTCTCTTCATAGGCCAGGTCACTGAACATGCAATTTCAAAATGGACTATACTACTGGGTAGTTCGAAATCTAAGTACATCTTATTGTTCAATTTATTATTATTTTTTTTATTAGATTACCATTACATTTCAGAATATCTAGCGCTAACTTTTCTTTTTGGTAGGACGAAACTAAAAAAAAAACCGTTAGTAGAAGTTTGCATCCGTATTTTATTTTCAATGGATTATCACCGATAAGCTTAGACAACAACACTTTGCGGTCTCCTGCCTTGGACAAACTTGTAGCTTTGATCCGACAACGTTTATGTAAGTAGTTGGATAAACAAAGGAATGTTTGCTGCTTCATCAGGCAGGGGAGGCGTATAAATCTTTGCTTTTCCTGTTTAAATAGCTTCCTGATTCATGATGCAAGTGTTTACCGTAGTTATGATATTTTCCGAGCAGTTCAATGCAGATCCCTACAGTTCAGCGAACGGGGCTCTAAGTAAGAGATTTACTGAAAAGATTCCCGTCTGTAGTGATTCCCCTGGAATGTGAAGAGTCAGCTACCCTAAAGCAGGGACCTCAAACGAAACGTTCACGTTGGCTCCTGACGAAACTTAAATAGTGGGGGAAAAAAAATAAAAAATAACTTTGCATCTTGAATTAAGTATGTGTATGTATGCTCAAAAACAATAATAATAATAATGAGTAAGTAAACAACAAACAAACAAACAAACAACAAGAATAGCAACACAGCAAGATGGGCGAAAACTGAAACCTAGTTTTGACTCTCCTGTTTTTTCCTACAGTAAAGATGTTCGTCTACCAGTTCAGTTACAGCGTGTAATGGCAGCAGAAGCTGAAGCTACTCGAGAAGCACGAGCCAAGGTACGATCTCTTATTCATAAATGTCACTCAATTACGAGAGGGGGAGTGTTTGAATACAACCTAGTCGTAAACCGAAATGGTTCTGCTATCTCCATACAAGCGACTCTAAAATCATTGAACATTGAGTAATGACGAAAGCAAAGACAAAGAAAAGGCGCGATAAAAGAAAAAAAAACTTCGGTTTACGTTAGCTCAAGAAATACATCATTTTGCTAATGATCAGTTCCTGGTGAATTGTGGGTAGATCCAGTCCTTTGTGGGGGTAAACGACCAAAATTACAATTTTAAATTACGTCCTAAAATGGCCGTTTGCCCCTACATAGGACTGGATCTACCCACAATTCACCAGGAGCTGATCATTAATAATAATAATAATAATAATAATAATAATAATAATAATAACAAAAACAACAACAACAACAACAATAATAATAATAACGATTTATTAGTAGTACTTCCACAAGGTGGATCTTCGCCTACTAATTACAAATCTCAAATCAAATCAAAACAAGCAAAATGGTGTATTGAGAGCTCTAGAGACAGCTGTTTCTTTCGTCTCTAAAAATATTTGTTGGCATTGACTTTCGATTAACTGGTTCCCAGGTCATCGCCGCTGAAGGAGAGATGACCGCGTCACGTTCTCTGAAGGACGCCGCTGACGTCATGGGAGAGACACCGTCGGCGATGCAACTTCGTTACCTGCAGACTCTAAACACAATATCAGCTGAGAAGAATTCCACCATTATCTTCCCGATGCCTGTGGATTTCATGTCTAAATTCTTTCAGAAGTAAATGATATGGTTCCAATCCCGCAATTTGTCATGGTGAAGAATGACATCCAAATATATGCAGTCCACTAGCTAGTAAAATGGGAGAACATTATGATAACGTAACATTTGCTAATAAGCTAATGTTAAAATAAATGCCAGTATTTACGTTGTTTCGTTTGCTTTAATAGCAATTTCATTTTTGCCTAAAACTAAGGCGTTTGAAAAAAAACCATAAAAATCTGCGTGGGAAAGATAAACGTTTAGTTTCCTTCAGTTTAGGTTTGTAGCCTGGACCTGGAATTTGAGAATTTAAGAAGCGAATTGAAAGAATACCAAAATGCTTGAATAATGCGTTAGATAGGATTTCTGTGCAATAATGTTTTAAAATGTATTTTACGTGGCAACTTTTCATTTCAGCATTCAGTGATACCTCATTGACCTCATTTATTGAAGTCTACGTAAAAGTCGTTGGAATGTACTCAAGCTTTTTCCTTATTTCCTAACTTATTTTCCTAACTTGATGATCATTTCACCTAAAAAGCTAAATAGGAGGTAGTTGAATATCCAAACTTGTTTTTAATTAGTGCAAACAATCTTCAGGGTATTAACGTGTGAAACGTCCTTAATTTAGTTATCTAGGAAAAGAAAAAAAAACTGGCACATTTGTACTTACTCAAAGAAACAACCAGAGGAACAGAGAGACAGGGCTGTGAATTGAACTTGAAATCATCATACACCTGTTAGATTAGAGGAAATTTCCCATCAAAGCACCATTTGTCGGATATTATAATAAACTGAATTCGAATATTACATATAGATGAATTTGATTTTATACATTTTTTACATGATTCTAACGGCCATTTTTCTTCTCGTCAAACTATTATAATTTTGTGCGAATCATTTAAATGCATTTAACGTCCTGTATTACGTGCTTTTAGATTTGTACAAACACCTCAGCTTTTCTCGATTTATGTTATCGCTATCTTTTTTCTTTTTTAAAGACTCTTAATTTTAACATTTTCCCCAATTTTGTATTTTAATGTTTGTATAAATTTATTGTGATTTATTTGAAGTGTAAATATAAATTGACAACTGTTATGAACAAACAAATGCCTTCTCCAGTTGCCTTCTCTGTAACTCAACAAACTCTAATCTCGTACCCAGATCTCTTATGGCTTCATGATCAGTGTACCACGTGGCCATATTGAAATTTTGCTGCTGTTATTCCAAATCTTGAGATGATTTCCTAAATTCCAGTTGCAACACCAGTCTCAATTACTTGTGTCCATGGCTTTTTTCTGATCTTAAATTCATCAATTAGGTTTGGCTGATTCCATGCCTCATTCCCTGGTCTGTTTTCTGCATTTTGCAATTATTTTGCCTCGGTCCGTGTGTTCGTTTTCAGTATTTCGTTCTTTGCATTCCTCAGTGATTCCTTAATTTCTTGCCTCTATTCCATGTTCGCTCATTCCGTATTTTGCTTCGTTTAAAATGAATAAAGGAATACGCTTGTATGAAAAATCATCTGATTTTGATTTTGAGCCGCGGCGGAAAGATTAAAAATGTAGTTGATCTTCGTAGTCATAAACTCGGCTAGCTTCAAGTGGTACTACGATCAGAAAATCACTTGTCTTTTTTCTTCAAATTTCGAAAGTGTGTTTGCTTAACACCCGACTCGCGAAATTTCAAGCTTTAATCTCAAGCAGAAGACTGTTTACTTTGAGTGCAACTTTTTAATTTAACGGTCCGCCATTACTCACGTTCGTTTCTGACCGATTTGGTCTCGGAGAGCTGGATCCAAGATAAAATTGACGTCATATGCGCACTGGTCTAAAATTGCAGTGTGTGAATGCAGGTGATTAAGGGTGCGTTCGATTGACCGTATTCCGGAATAAGAATACATGGAATACAAGTTAAAAATCCTTCGTTTTTGCGGAGATTCACATTAAAATTGTGAAACATCCGCTAAAATGCTATTTTAAACATATTTTTATTATCCTTTGCTGCTTCGAAAGGCGCCAAACATACAGTTTTAATCATCAATCCACGTATTCTTATTCCGGAATAGGGTCAATCGAACGCGCCTTAAGTATGGAAAACACGAGTTTGAGAGTCTGAAAGCTCAAAATTCCCGTGCTGCATCCAAATCCGAGTCAGTGTGCACGAGTAACTGGTTTATTCCTTTCTTTTCCGTTAGACGACGTAAATCGTCAATAAACTTCCACGATGTGTGAAGCCTGCGGAGACGTTTGACAAAAATCTTCGATTCAAGAATTCGAAGGGTAAGATTTAATTTGTCCGAGTTTGTTTTAATCTGTTTGTTCGTGTATTTGTCATTGGCATAAAACACGCACCGTAATCCCGCAACATGGTGCTGTTATCTCGACTACACGCATACGGCGTCAAACTTTATTGCTATGAATCGAAAATTTAATCATGCAGTGGCGTTCATCTATTTTTATTGTGCAATAAACCTGATCGCCTAATGAACAAGAATTAATTTTATCTTTTTAGGTAAAAAAAGGAGCGTGAGAGGCACACGATTGTGGAACGTAAAGCACAAGAATGTTCAATCTTTGCCACTCCAGTGCAAGCTAATTCAGATAAGTCCAACTCGTGTTGTTTAGTTCTTAGAAGGCTATGAAGTAATATTAATGTGTCTACTTGAAACAATCCCAAAGGTTGCGCATCCATGAACATTCTATGTGATTACAAGCCCATAGGTTTTGTTTCAAATTTTACTGATAAACCAATTTATTGTGCGCATTTTGGAAAACCAACGGTGACATCAATCATGCTTTTGCAGTGCTAGTGGATTAATCAAACTTATTTAATCTTTTGGGAGATTTTTCGTGATTCCTATAACGTTTAGGGGTGGAGACTAGCATGTCCTAACCGGACGTAATTTTCAAGGAGATACACTGAGAACCTTTCGGGTTTTACTTTTACCGTCAAATTTGCATAATCGCTCAAAACAAATTTCAAGTAATCAGAAAAATAGATACTACGTTTTTGAATTTGAAAACGAAATAGTTACATTGATAACTTTTGTAAAATCTTGAGCTCTTACTGGTAATAAGCGTGGTTCTCTGTCCATCCATTCATTAATTCTTGCATCCATCCTTGCTTACAGTTTTTGTTAAAGATAGCAATAGTATATTAAACAATAAACTGAGCGCCTTTGGGACTTCTACGCTTTCTTCAGTAGACATTTTAAGGGGATTTTCTAGTGGGGGAAAGTACGGTAGACAGCTAATGTCTCACCATTGTTTAAAAAATTTTTATAGACGCATCTTTTTAGTAAGGCTTTTCATTCTTAGTTAGGTGACTATGTGATTTTTTCTTATTTACTTTTAGTATGACTATCGAAGGTGTACCTTTTAGTAAGGCTTTTTATTCTTAGCTAGGTTTTTAATATTTTACACAACGCATGATGTAATTCGTATTTTGTCATTTAGTTATTTTATTTCATCCATCGTTGTAATGCGCAGTTGATCATCTCGTCATGGAAACTGCGCAAAATAAATTCGTAATTTATCTATTTTATTATTTATTATTTTATATATATTTATTTATTTATATCATTTCCTTGTTTTATGAACACCTTGGCCTGGCGAAGTCACTACATGAAAATCGATATCGAAAAGAAACCAGTAAAATCGATCCAGGGGGATTTGCCATTAGAGGGAAGGAGGGAGGGCGCTTCGCAATTTTTCCCCAGCGTTCGAATATTATTTCCTTGATTTATATGCACTCTAGGTCATCACTACATATCATAGAAAGCGGTATCGAAAACAAATCAACGCAATCCATCCAAATCGTCATTGTTATCAACATTAGATAACAATGATTACCAAACCTGCAAGAAAATTTGTCGATTGTTATCGAAAAGCAAAGTAGATAACAAACGAGAATATTTTCGATCCATATATGGCTTATAAGCAATGGGGTAACCTCTATATACGTTTTGCAATAGATAATAATTGCAAAACTCGAATCAGTTACGAAGTTTCGACGACCTTCGATCTACGAACTGTCAGCGTACGAAAGTCTATTACGATCAATAAGTAAATGCAGTGTGTCTTCTTATTTCCCGGACACTTTATCTCTCGGACACTCGCTTCTTTTTTCTGTTATTATTCATAACATACAAATTTTCCATTTTTCCATTCCGATGAATAAGTGAGAATTCTACTATCACTATATTTCTTTCCGCCGATTTTGCCCAGTTACACTAGATTTGGTAAAAGCATTCTTTGATTTCACCCACGTGATAAGACGGCCATGTTGGTGCCAAACAATAGAAAAATGTAGCTCAAGGTTTGCATAATAAGAGAGTCAAATTCCCAAAAGACTTTTTCGCTATTGTTCTTTCCACCAACATGGCCGAGTCAAGTGCAAAGAACTGAAAGTCGGCAAACTCGTTTCTTTGCAAAGCTCATATTTGGTTGCTTCGTATATTTGATTTATGGCCCAAGCGCGAAGCGCGCGGGCCACAAATTAATGGGAAAAAACGAGGATCCGTAACTTACAGTACGGACCGGCAACGAGATTAGTAAGATATTTATCCGGCGCGAAGGAAAGAAAACTAGTTGAAGGCAAGGGGGCCGTACTGTAGAATACAGCCCGCAAAATTCGCCAATCACAGCGCGTGTACTAAGTGACAGATATAATAAACCGGCATTCTGTAGTTACTGATTTCAATCCGCTACAGCTGAACATTTGTTTCTTTTGCTTGTTCCTTGCATCACTTTTTTAAGCTCATCGATTTAAGTTAAACTGTAGGGTTATCACGTATCACATGCCCTGTTCTTGAGAACTTCAATTCCCCTTGTTTTCCTGTCACCAACTCACTCAGTCATTAAATCTAATAAACAAGAAAAAGAACCCATTTCGAAACATAAGCAGTGGAGTTAAAACTCACTGTCCAATCGCATTTCTGGGGTTTCGAATTTAATCCAGTTTTCTTCGCTGAAATCTTCTGATTTTTCAGAAGATAGCATAAAACCACGGGACTATGTTACCCCAGATCGTATGAGTTTTAAATTTGCTTTTTTTTTCTTGTTCTTTTAACATCAGTACGACGAACCTTTGATTTTTGCCACTTGCCATCGATCATCGATTAAATTTAGTGACTACGCCAGGTATACATCCGAAACATTGTTATTCCATTCTAAAAACAATAAGAACCTCTGTAAACTGATTGAATCTGTTAGTAATTAAGTATATATTAGTAACCTTTGATTTGTGTCTTTTGCTATCGATGGTCAATTAGATTGAGTCATTAGGAAGGTATAGAAAAACACTTGTTACTACCTTTTAAGCAACTACGAGCTTTAGATCTTGAGGAATATCAGACGTTACTAATAAGAAAGGGGAGACTTGCAAGATAGTGGGCTCGTATATTTGTGAGAACAAACTGTACAGGCCAGAGGATGCAAAGATTAAAGAATGGCCTCATGCATTTTTCACGAGCTATTCTATAGTAAAAACACACGAGATTTTCATGCAAGCAAGACCAAAGTCTCCTTTTGATCATTTTCTTGAATCCTCAAATGTTATAAATAGAGAATTTCAGTTAAGTTTTAATTAATTTGAGATAAAAACGACGTTTTTCGATGACTTCGCATTTTCATTTCCTGATGACCGACATTTCACACCGGCAGGTCAGAGTGTACCTTACTAATGCTGGTTTGTTTGTTTTCTCATACCTTTTTAGTCACAAAACCGAGTCAGTGGACCTAGGGATGGCTGAAGCTAGCAGGAACAACGGTAAGATTTCTTTGATCTTGTCATATTTTACTTTTGCATGATACCTGCCAACTCAAAGTTATTTGACTTACATATCTCAACCTCACTGCTGCTTGGCTTCTTGTATAACAGTGCATAAATCTTGAGATTTAGTTGTGAATGCATGATTAAATCCCTCGAGTATTTCTATTCTGTAACAGATCTGGTTGTTTGAGAAATAATTGGACCGGATTATGTCTCAGTTTCAGGTTCGCATTGGAAGACGTCAACACAAAAGAGGCATTTACAGAAGAAAAAGGCAGTTACAATGTACATTACAGAACTGAAAAAGATGCATCAGGATTCGCCGGACCCGCTAATTCACGTAAGTTAACATACATTCAAGTCTTTATAATTAGTAAGAAGAGTTCCGTATATATTTGCAAGGGGCGAGGCCAAAACTGAAATATGCAAACCTACTTCATCAAATTCATGAAACCAAGAACTGAGCTTGTTGCAGCTTTCATTAAATTTCTGACAATTTTATTTGCCGATATATTCACAATTTGCCTTCAGGGAAAACGGCCAATTTAAACCTCTCGTTCATCGTTTGCAGTTCACCAGAAGACGAATTGGCTACAAAGAAATTTTGCAAGCCTTAAGGTCGTAGCACCTTGTCTCTGCACATGGAAATGATGAAACAGCTCGCCTGTTTATCCAGTTTTTATTGAAAGCAAAGAAAAAACGACCAAAGATTTCCATAGATACAAAGACATTTCTGATTTGCGGCTTAAATTAACAGGCAAAAACAACTTTGAGACTCACCTTTGCTTTCGAGGTTGTCGAACTTCGGCCATGTTGCCCCATTTTTTGACAAAGACCAGAGAGAAACACTCTGTTTGTGTTATGAAATAAAATTGATATTTCTGAAACCTGCTTGCTTTGACGTACCAACGGCACACGGTCAAGGCGGGAAAATCGTGACCATTATTAGAAGAACGTTGAGGCTAGCCAAGATTCTTCAAAATTTTAAGAACTTGCTAAGAACTTACCCATATTGCATATTGCATCGAGCTACACGTATAAACATTAAGTGACAACATGTAAATAACCAGTTTCTATCGAATTACATTTTCTTTCCAAATATGCCTTTGGGCAATCGTCCTTCTGAACAATGAAATAGTAATTTGTAAGAGCATGTTCAGAACGTTTTCTCAAAAAATGAAAACAAATAAAAACATTCATTTCAGCATCAGTTGGAAAATGAGACGTTCTTATAAAGTCTGAAATATAAGCTTTCATTCTCCGAGTGTTATGGGAACTTTTGCTTACCTCACCGAATAACCAATTTATTGTTTTTATGGAACTAAAATGGGCTTTTAGCAGATTGTCAACTCTAAAAAAGTTAACAAATCTCAAAAGGTTTCACACGACAATTACTCAAGCTGAACTACAATTAACTTGTGGATTCTGACGCTAGCTAGGTCTGACAATGAAACCACTCACTTTTCTGTTTGTTGTAAAGCATTCACTGCAAACATGACGCTAATTGATGTTTCCTCGCTTCTGAGTTTTTTCTTTTTTTTTTCATAAACTTTATTCGACAAATCAACAAACCGTACAACATTACACAATCTTTTACAATACACTAATTACAGTTACAAACACAATACAAAAAAATAACAAAAAATATAATAATAATAATAATGACAGTTTATTAATTATTCTCAAATAAAATTACATCTTTCACAAAGAAAAAAGCTTTAAAAAAACCGATTTACAATTCCTGTCGATTTAAAAAGCACTCAGTCAAACTTAGAAGGAGTAGATTAAAAAAAACCAAAACAATTCAGATCG
>JAEMWC010000368.1:535000-602500 GCA_016490735.1 Pachyseris speciosa
ACAGACAAATTAGTTTCAAGTCTTGCTTTAGATCATATTTGGCGATACTACTTTCTTCTCAGGCTCGTAAAAGGTGTCGATTTTCGGATCGCAAGGATTTAATTGTTTCTTTCCTAATAGGTCATCGTATGAACTGCATGAAGACTGCAAATATATAAAACACTACTGACAGACCAAATGAAGAATGATCCTCGCAGTTGTGAACGCAATTTATGCAATTGCGAAAAGAAGCCTGAAAAAAATTCAGGCTTCTTTTCGCAATTGCATAAATTGCGTTCACAACTGCGAGGATCATTCTTCATTTGATTTCATTTCCGCAGTTCATATATGATTCATTTCATATATCATTCACACTCATTTCTTTCACGGGAACATATGAACCCACAATTGACCTGCTCCCAACGTCAGTGGCTTCATAGGGTCAGTTGGTTAGAGCAACCCACCGGTAATCGCGAGGTCACGGGTTCAAACCCCGTTGAAGTCCTGAATTTTTTTCAGGCTTCTTTTCGCAATTGCATAAATTGCGTTCACAACTGCGAGGATCATTCTTCATTTGATTTCATTTCCGCAGTTCATATATGATTCATTTCATATATCATTCACACTCATTTCTTTCACGGGAACATATGAACCCACAATTGACCTGCTCCCAACGTCAGTGGCTTCATAGGGTCAGTTGGTTAGAGCAACCCACCGGTAATCGCGAGGTCACGGGTTCAAACCCCGTTGAAGTCCTGAATTTTTTTCAGGCTTCTTTTCGCAATTGCATAAATTGCGTTCACAACTGCGAGGATCATTCTTCATTTGATTTCATTTCCGCAGTTCATATATGATTCATTTCATATATCATTCACACTCATTTCTTTCACGGGAACATATGAACCCACAATTGACCTGCTCCCAACGTCAGTGGCTTCATAGGGTCAGTTGGTTAGAGCAACCCACCGGTAATCGCGAGGTCACGGGTTCAAACCCCGTTGAAGTCCTGAATTTTTTTCAGGCTTCTTTTCGCAATTGCATAAATTGCGTTCACAACTGCGAGGATCATTCTTCATTTGATTTCATTTCCGCAGTTCATATATGATTCATTTCATATATCATTCACACTCATTTCTTTCACGGGAACATATGAACCCACAATTGACCTGCTCCCAACGTCAGTGGCTTCATAGGGTCAGTTGGTTAGAGCAACCCACCGGTAATCGCGAGGTCACGGGTTCAAACCCCGTTGAAGTCCTGAATTTTTTTTTCAGGCTTCTTTTCGCAATTGCATAAATTGCGTTCACAACTGCGAGGATCATTCTTCATTTGATTTCATTTCCGCAGTTCATATATGATTCATTTCATATATCATTCACACTCATTTCTTTCACGGGAACATATGAACCCACAATTGACCTGCTCCCAACGTCAGTGGCTTCATAGGGTCAGTTGGTTAGAGCAACCCACCGGTAATCGCGAGGTCACGGGTTCAAACCCCGTTGAAGTCCTGAATTTTTTTCAGGCTTCTTTTCGCAATTGCATAAATTGCGTTCACAACTGCGAGGATCATTCTTCATTTGATTTCATTTCCGCAGTTCATATATGATTCATTTCATATATCATTCACACTCATTTCTTTCACGGGAACATATGAACCCACAATTGACCTGCTCCCAACGTCAGTGGCTTCATAGGGTCAGTTGGTTAGAGCAACCCACCGGTAATCGCGAGGTCACGGGTTCAAACCCCGTTGAAGTCCTGAATTTTTTTTTTCAGGCTTCTTTTCGCAATTGCATAAATTGCGTTCACAACTGCGAGGATCATTCTTCATTTGATTTCATTTCCGCAGTTCATATATGATTCATTTCATATATCATTCACACTCATTTCTTTCACGGGAACATATGAACCCACAATTGACCTGCTCCCAACGTCAGTGGCTTCATAGGGTCAGTTGGTTAGAGCAACCCACCGGTAATCGCGAGGTCACGGGTTCAAACCCCGTTGAAGTCCTGAATTTTTTTCAGGCTTCTTTTCGCAATTGCATAAATTGCGTTCACAACTGCGAGGATCATTCTTCATTTGATTTCATTTCCGCAGTTCATATATGATTCATTTCATATATCATTCACACTCATTTCTTTCACGGGAACATATGAACCCACAATTGACCTGCTCCCAACGTCAGTGGCTTCATAGGGTCAGTTGGTTAGAGCAACCCACCGGTAATCGCGAGGTCACGGGTTCAAACCCCGTTGAAGTCCTGAATTTTTTTTCAGGCTTCTTTTCGCAATTGCATAAATTGCGTTCACAACTGCGAGGATCATTCTTCATTTGATTTCATTTCCGCAGTTCATATATGATTCATTTCATATATCATTCACACTCATTTCTTTCACGGGAACATATGAACCCACAATTGACCTGCTCCCAACGTCAGTGGCTTCATAGGGTCAGTTGGTTAGAGCAACCCACCGGTAATCGCGAGGTCACGGGTTCAAACCCCGTTGAAGTCCTGAATTTTTTTCAGGCTTCTTTTCGCAATTGCATAAATTGCGTTCACAACTGCGAGGATCATTCTTCATTTGATTTCATTTCCGTAGTTCATATATGATTCATTTCATATATCATTCACACTCATTTCTTTCACGGGAACATATGAACCCACAATTGACCTGCTCCCAACGTCAGTGGCTTCATAGGGTCAGTTGGTTAGAGCAACCCACCGGTAATCGCGAGGTCACGGGTTCAAACCCCGTTGAAGTCCTGAATTTTTTTCAGGCTTCTTTTCGCAATTGCATAAATTGCGTTCACAACTGCGAGGATCATTCTTCATTTGATTTCATTTCCGCAGTTCATATATGATTCATTTCATATATCATTCACACTCATTTCTTTCACGGGAACATATGAACCCACAATTGACCTGCTCCCAACGTCAGTGGCTTCATAGGGTCAGTTGGTTAGAGCAACCCACCGGTAATCGCGAGGTCACGGGTTCAAACCCCGTTGAAGTCCTGAATTTTTTTTTTCAGGCTTCTTTTCGCAATTGCATAAATTGCGTTCACAACTGCGAGGATCATTCTTCATTTGATTTCATTTCCGCAGTTCATATATGATTCATTTCATATATCATTCACACTCATTTCTTTCACGGGAACATATGAACCCACAATTGACCTGCTCCCAACGTCAGTGGCTTCATAGGGTCAGTTGGTTAGAGCAACCCACCGGTAATCGCGAGGTCACGGGTTCAAACCCCGTTGAAGTCCTGAATTTTTTTTTTCAGGCTTCTTTTCGCAATTGCATAAATTGCGTTCACAACTGCGAGGATCATTCTTCATTTGATTTCATTTCCGCAGTTCATATATGATTCATTTCATATATCATTCACACTCATTTCTTTCACGGGAACATATGAACCCACAATTGACCTGCTCCCAACGTCAGTGGCTTCATAGGGTCAGTTGGTTAGAGCAACCCACCGGTAATCGCGAGGTTACGGGTTCAAACCCCGTTGAAGTCCTGAATTTTTTTCAGGCTTCTTTTCGCAATTGCATAAATTGCGTTCACAACTGCGAGGATCATTCTTCATTTGATTTCATTTCCGCAGTTCATATATGAATCATTTCATATATCATTCACACTCATTTCTTTCACGGGAACATATGAACCCACAATTGACCTGCTCCCAACGTCAGTGGCTTCATAGGGTCAGTTGGTTAGAGCAACCCACCGGTAATCGCGAGGTCACGGGTTCAAACCCCGTTGAAGTCCTGAATTTTTTTCAGGCTTCTTTTCGCAATTGCATAAATTGCGTTCACAACTGCGAGGATCATTCTTCATTTGATTTCATTTCCGCAGTTCATATATGATTCATTTCATATATCATTCACACTACTGACAGAGTTTCACACGAATTATAATTATCAATTTCTGCTTTAGATAAGATGGATATTTTTTAAGGTCGACAAAAACGATCGTAATGTCCAGTTGCTTTTGATAGGCCAGAACGAAAAGCAACATCAAGGCAATGACATGTTCGTTATATAGTAATTGCTACTGATTTACAAAAACAAAAATTGAAACGAGAAAGCTTAACGGGCGAGTGATTACTCAAACTTTATTATTCGTTTCAGTCAATAAATTTCCATCACTACAAATGCTAGTAGTAAATATTATAATCATGCGCACCTGCGATTTTACCGATTACGGTTAATCCGCAAGCAAGAAAATTGGAAGTAATAGTATATGATGATCAATTTTTGCACTGATCAAGTGCGGCAATTATTAAAGTTTCTTTATAACGTGTTTTTGATTAACATTCTTTTTGTCTTTGCTTTGCTTGTCTGGAAAGAAGAGTATGAATTGTTACTATGAGTTGATAACTTTTAATTTTTAGTGCTACAGTGATGTTTTATGGCTTCCTCGAAAACCGAAAGGTATGTGAGGAGCGTTGTCGTTTAAAAGGAAAACAAGCGGAGCAAATAAATTTAGTCCTCATTTGCCCAGAAAAAAAAAATTCGAAACTACGACGAGCGAGATTTAAATGGAACAAAGAATCTAAATTTCGCACACGTTTTCGTTTCCCATTAGCTGAATAACAGTTAACAAGAATATCGATCGCATTAGAAAAACAGCACATTGGGCAGTTTTCAAAAGACGAAATGAAAGCGTTAATTAAGGATTGTGAAAGACTCAACAGCCTCAAATGACGATTATAAAATTGGCACGAAAATTGACCGAATTCTCTATCATGTTTGCTGTTCATACAAAGAAACAGAATTCTAGTTAGCATACCTTCGCAAAGCTGTACAAAAAACTACAAAATCAGAATTAAAGCTTCCTCTCTAAATTTAGTAATTCAGTCTTCAAAAATCTATTTAAAAACATATCCTGTAATTTCAAAGTGATTCTTAAGTAAAATACATAGAAAAACCCAACACAGTCGATAACTTTAGTAGTCCTAAAGGTTCTAGAATCCTATACAAAGAAAAACAAACTGTAACTAAAAAGCAAAGGAACGTAAAAATAAAGAGGAAGACTCCTCCACTGGTACTAAAGATTCCTTAAAAAATAAAGCGCTGCAACACAACTTATGGTGATGCGGCAAAACTCTGTCTCCTTGATTTACTTAAAAAAATCCTAAGGACACCGCAGAGGGTCCTCCTCCCTGCACTCTCTCCTCCCCCTCTCTCCTACACCGCAGAGGGGGAGAGGGAGTGTAGGGAGGCACTCCCTGCACTCTCTCCTCCCCCTCTCCCACACTGCAGAGGGGGAGAGGAGTGTAGGGAGGCACTCCCTGCACTCTCTCCTCCCCTCTCTTACACCGCAGACAGTACTGTGAATACAAATAATTTATGTTGTATTGAGTATAGCAAAACCAAACCAAGTGGCTGATCTGGCCAATCACAAGCAATGTGAATAGCAAGTATACTACATGTATAAGTTACATAAAGTGTAAAGGCATGCATACAAACAAGTCATCCACCATGGGTTTTGGTTGAAGTTCTAAAAGTTATTGGTTAAGGAAGCGAGAGGCCCTTTTTCTTGAGTGTGATATATTTTTTAATGTATTTATTTAAATTAATTAGTGAAGTTTTGCAGTGTGAATGCCAAAACCAGATGGAAAAAAATTGCAATTGACATTCAGTGAACTGTTACAATTTAAAAAGTTTTGTTGAACTCATGTCCTTGCATAAACAGATATTTAAGTATTTCCTTTAGGTCCACTTCACAACCAATAGACAAGAAAAATTCCTAAAAGTTCTTCCTGGCCCTTCGTTTGAAAATCACACTACAGTAAAGAGTACAGCATTGTATCGAGGTAAGTTGATTTTATTAAGAAAGTGTGATATTTCCTGTTTGTTTCCCGTACAAATTAAAACTTTTTATTACAGTACGTCAGTAACACAACAACATGTTCACGCGTCACCTTTGTTGAGCTTGGAAAGCCTGTGCTCCAGTAAACTCATTTTTTGCTGGGCTCCAGTCTCTCACGAGTTTAGCCTCGTCGCCAAACTGTTTCCAGGCTACCTCTTTTCCTCTCTGACCCTTATTTATTTATTTATTTATTTATTTATTTGTTATTATTTGTTATTATTACTTATTTTTCTTACTACATCATACAAGCAGTACCTAAGGCATCGTTTACACGGACGCGGTTTCAAATCGACACGGTTTCATGACCTCGAAACCGCATCAAAAACGACACGGTTTCAAAGTGTTTACACGGAACCTATCCAACCGTTTACGTCATGGCGATCTCGTGCTCAGGCATTCTTTTGGAAGCATTTACCCGCCCAAAAAGTTGTCCCATCAAACACGAGTTCTTTCAGGCCGAATCCAGAATCGTCGTTTTGCTTTTCTCTTCGTTACTCTGGAGCGTATCGACGAAAAAGTCAACATTTCAAGACATCTCTGCCTGTTATTACGATATGCCTCTTGGTTTATAGAGAGTAAAATATATGAAAGCTGAAAAAAACGAACTTAAATTGTGATTGTGCAAAAAAGCGCTATACTCCGTGCGAAGTTCACCATGTTTACCCTTCGCGAGCCAGTCAATTTCGCACCAAAATAAGTAACCGTTTTCAAATCGATGCGGTTTCGCCGTTTACACGACCAATGAAACCGTATCGTTTTTGAAAACGCTCCACTTTTGAAATCGTTTTCAAAACGACCCGGTTCTGATAACGAACTCAACCGGCACCGTGTAAACGAAAGGCGTAACCGCATCGAAACCGATGCGGTTACAAATGAAACCGCGTCCGTGTAAACAGTGCCTAAGATAAACCGCTGTAATTTACAATACATAGGCGAGACTAAACGACGTTTAAAAGACCGATTTAATGAACACCGCCGTACCATAGATAACCCTAACACCAAATCTAAACCTACCACAGTCGCGGAACATTTCCTCTCCTCTCCTAACCACACTGCTAATGACATGCAATTAATCCCCATTGAGAAAATATTTTCTAACAGAGACTCAATCCGTAAGGCCAGGGAAGCTTTTTTAATTTCAAAAGGCAGAACAATTGATCCTGAAGGTCTTAACATCCGCGAAGAAACATATTAGTTAAGTTTTTCTTATAAGTTTATCTTTTTTTTAGACCTTTTTTCTAGTATTTTATTTTACACTGTCAATCATTTTAGTTCTACGTGTTTCCGGTATATAACTACATAAACACCCCTTCCAATGTAAATTCTCATTGTACCTGAAGAAGGCTGGTTTGGCCAGCCGAAATATAGTACACAAAACTTAAAACCATTCTACGTTGTATCGGCCCTTGCTTTTATACTCCCTAAGATAAACGCTGGCATCGGGGGTACAGGCAGTTGCCCATCGGAGGAAGTCTTAGGTAAGGTAGAGCGCTTAACGGAAAGGAGAGGAGAGGAAGGAGAGGGAGCAGAGTATATTCCTGAGGATGAAGAAGATTTAATCTAGACCTGCAAAAACTTAATAATATTAGCTTGCATCATTTATCTTTGTTCTCCGACACAGATCTTAAGATTGTATTCTTTTTACGTTTAGAGGGTCATGACTTTTTTCTTTTCCTTGGAAGGGGTCAAACCGCTTTGATTTGCCTTCTGATGTATCTTACCAGCCTACCTCTGGCATAAATAATGAATAGTTCCTACAAAACTATTTTTTAAACTTTATTTCAGACGTTTAGTGCGAGCGGAACTCCTCCGGCTTTTATTCGTAACGTGAGGAACTACAAAGGCTAAAGTTATGTAGCTGGGATTCTTAGGGGTTGGAAAATCGGTTATCAACGTAGTACTAACAAATTATATTAAAAATGCAAATAAAAGGAACGAAGAACCCATTCCCCGTCCCCCTTGTACCTGCCAGTGTCTCGAGAAAGAAGCAAAATGTTCCACTTCCGGTTTGTTTTCTGGGACGGTGGCCATGCATTTTGTATAATTTTATAATTTTATTCTACAATACTTTGAACTCTAACCAGAGTTATAGAAGAGGTCCACTCATCGAGGCATTAAAAGTAAATATAGGCGGATATATATAGTACTTGCCGTCCCATGTCCATGTGCTGTTAACCCTCCCAAACGGTGGCGAGGTATATAGCTCTTGTACAGCAAACGGTCAAATGGTACAACCAACCAACTGATTACGTTTTCTAACGTTTGCCGTTGCTTTTTTGTTTTTCCTATATATGAGTACAGTCATATATAGTAGAGTTTTGCTTTTATCAGAAATGTACGAATTATTTTGCATGATTTCCACGTACTCTTTATTAAATTCTCAGTTAACAAACTGACGCACATCGATTGCCGTATACATGATGCGAAATATCTCTAACCGTGTAGATAAAGTCGGCTAGTTAGCGGCACGAGATTCGTTTATTCAGTATTAACACTGAAGTCATACATTGAATAAACGTAATCTCGTGGAAAACTCGGCTAGTTAGTCACGAGATTCCGCTTATTCAGTATAATAACTAATTTAATATTATATATGTAATGATATACTGAATAAAGTTTTTCACGAGATTTCTTTTATTGTTACTAAATGCGTAAATCACGAACTTCGTTGTTATATGAACTACCGTCAACTTCTTTAGAACTTTCTTCAATGACATTGCTTTTGTCCGGCGATGTTTTGAAGGTGATATCGGCGAAAAAGCTCGCTACACTACTGATTACTGATTACCAGCAATGTTGTTATAGCGGGCTTTGGCGGAATTCAGAATTCAGAGACAATTGCCCGAATGAACATCGCCCTACCCCACCTCGAGCATTCACATGGAGAAAACTCACCCCAGCTAAGCGGGTTGCCCGCCCCGGCTGACCGGGCAATCCGCCTCTGTGAGGTACCCCACGTCACATGTGAACGCGATCAAGAAATAAAGAGAGATTGTATGGAGAGGTTGGTAACCCCACCGAGGGTGGGTACCTCACTATCTCCCACCTTCCGGGCCCCCCACCTCCATGTGCAATGAATCTGGTTCAATGCTACATTCATGGTGGTAATCCTATCTTTGAAATGACGTCATACGTAATGAATGATTATGTATTTTTCAAAGGTAAAATTCGCTGAATAAAGGATTTTTCACTCACAATAAAAGGACAAAGCCCTAGATTTCAGAATACCCGTTCACTTAATTTACATACCATTGAATAACAATGGTCCATTGAAATATGCTTCGTTCTTCAAAAGCTTCCGACAAAACGTCTCAAAAGTGAACGGGTATTCTGGATCCAGTACTCTTGTTCAGTTGGCCGTTTGGCGGGACGAGGGAATAACTAGTCTCCTACGCAGCCGTTCTTTGTCTCGTCACGCAACGCTCCTCGCCACTCCTACGCCGAACTGAGGAATTGGCGCGTACACTTTCCAGAAAATGGAAGGCTGATCCTGATTGGCTAATAGTCGGGAAAGGAATGTGGTTCGGTTTTTCAGCAGCCGTTAGTGGCGAGGAGCGTTGCGTGACAAGACAAAGAACGGCTGCTTAGCAGACTAAGGAATAACATGAGTTAAAACATCAAAGCGGCGCGAAACCTCTCCCGGAAAGACCGAAACGGAATCCTTGCAATTGCAGTGGAAAAGCCTAACCAACTGTTTACTCGACAGGACAGTCAACATAGCGTTTTCAAACTCTAAGAAAAGGGCGGTTGTACACAGAAAAGACAACACGTACCGTGACAACCTGGCGTGACTAATTGTGTAATTCTTTCAGAAGCATTATTTTGAAATGTCTGGTTGCCTTCCGGTGAACAGGCCGCATGTCATGTCCGAACTATCAACAGCGAAGATGACGAACGATGCCACCTTTTCAGTATTGCAGCGATCGCAGTCTCATTTGTAGCATTTCGAGCGTTTTACCGTGTCATAAAATCAAATATTCCTTTGCCTTCAGCCTTTCTTCGAGCAAGGATGGTTGTACTACAATACATTGATTTCATTCTACGCCGAACTGAGGAATTGGCGCGTACACTTTCCAGAAAATGGAAGGCTGATCCTGATTGGCTAATAGTCGGGAAAGGAATGTGGTTCGGTTTTTCAGCAGCCGTTAGTGGCGAGGAGCGTTGCGTGACAAGACAAAGAACGGCTGCTTAGCAGACTAAGGAATAACATGAGTTAAAACATCAAAGCGGCGCGAAACCTCTCCCGGAAAGACCGAAACGGAATCCTTGCAATTGCAGTGGAAAAGCCTAACCAACTGTTTACTCGACAGGACAGTCAACATAGCGTTTTCAAACTCTAAGAAAAGGGCGGTTGTACACAGAAAAGACAACACGTACCGTGACAACCTGGCGTGACTAATTGTGTAATTCTTTCAGAAGCATTATTTTGAAATGTCTGGTTGCCTTCCGGTGAACAGGCCGGATCTAACCTTCACTGAAACGCTACGTTTGATGGTTTCATGTTCTAAGATTCATCACAATTGACTGAACGAGAGACATGTTGGTTTGAATATTTATTACGTAACCGAACCTGACAGATGTTTTCTCTCTGTACACATTTGACTTTATTGTCTTCATTCTGTTCATTCACTCCACTCGAATTTCTTGCGATCAGTCATGTTTCTGGAGCAATTGCAGAATACCCGGCCATTCCGAAGGTGCGTAGTCACGTAGCCGCGTAGCCACGTAGGTAGAGTGAGATGTATGTATGTCTCGTTCTTAAAGCATTGGCAAGGAATGACTTCATATCCATGTAGCTAGCTTTTTTAGGGGTATAACTCTGCAGTTACTTCGTGCTTTACTCTGAAACCCGTGGTCCGTGGTACCGCGGTCCACGGTCCCGTAGAGAATGAATGAGTAATTGTTCTAAGTATTAAACTGGGGCCGGTTCCTGAAAGGTGTAATAACTCTATCCCGGGATAAATCTGCCTTATTCCAGGAATACCTTTTGGAATAAGACAGTTTTATCCCTGGAATAGAGTTATTACACCTTTCAGGAACTGGCCCCTGGAGTGCTACCGCGGTCTGCGGTCCTGTAGTGAATAAATAAGTAATTGTTCTTAGTATTAAACTGGAGTGCTACCTCAGTCCGCGGTGAATAAATGAGTAATAAGATGGAGGCGAATTGCCAATGATGCCTGTGCAAAGGCTATAGTAGAATGCGGTTGTTGGATGTATAAAACGAATATATAGAGTAGATACCCAATTTGAAGTAAAATTACTCCCAGGTAAAACTACAGCCTAAAAATGGAAAGCTACGGAGCCTGATGCTGTAAAATAAGCTCTGCTGATGAAATATCTTGTGTTCGAAGGATTACAATCGTGTAGTGGCTGCACTGACCTGCACCCCACACATACCTTGGTTCATAATTTAGAACTGCATCAATCTATCAACCGATGCATCTCATTAAAATGGAGTGCTACCGCGGTCCGCAGTCCCGTAGTGAATAAATAAGTAATTGTTCTTAGTATTAAAAACTGGAGTGCTACCTCAGTCCGTGGTCCCGTAGTGAACGAATGACTAATTTAGCTAAGTCTTTAATTGATGTGAAATCTGTGTATCTGAAAGCAATGGTCAATGCGTGTAATTTTGGGCATTAACGCTTAAAGAACGAGGTATACACACCTCTGTTCGTTGTTACGTTTGACTGCGGACCGCGGACGCGGTAGCAAGACGTTTAAAGTAATATTAAGTGGCCGGGTATTCTGCATCTTGATCTAAACAATATGTTCTGTTACTTGTGTTTTACTTAGAGGTTTGTATTTTTAAATTGAAATATCAATAGCGAAAAACAAAAATTAAATTTGAATAGGTTAAATAGGAGCGCAACCTCGTTCCCAGAGCGGCTGGTATAAATTACAGTTCACATTCCACAGGTCGACATACAGGTCACCACGCTACAGATGAATAAAGAAGCCCAAAAGTGTTTCCTAGCCCTAATCACTATCCAAAATCTTCTTATAGATTGAGGAGAAACTGTTTGGTTTAGTTACCAATAAATAAAACAGTGACCTGTACCTTTGACCTGTGGATTATACCCGCCTTTCCCAGAGAGGTTGATAGGAGCGCACTTTGCACTTTGAACAGTCAGTGAGATGTTTCTGAATTGGCTTCCCCCTGGGGGTTGATCTCAAAGGGATTGTAAACTTATAAAACCTCCCAAAGGGTGGGTGGAATAAAAAAAAACTTACTTTCTCACGGCAAAATTTTACACGGCCATGAGACTGGAATCTACGAAAACATAATCATGGATCAAAACGTGGACGAGTGGCAAGATGAAAGCGAAGAGGATCTCATAAAATACTACTTTTATCGAGGTTTTCAATATAAAGACATCCTAGAATTTCATCGACGTATCACAACATCGAAATAAGCGAAAGAACACTGCATAGAAGACTGAGGATCTACGTACTATCCAGGAAAAATCCTGAGTACGATGTGAATGCCGTAATTGACGACGGTAGACGAATGTTAGACGGCCCTGATTGCATTTCTGGATACAGGCACGTGTGGCATAGTCTTCAGTTAAAGGAACATCAAGTTCCTCGACTAGTGGTAAATAATAATAATAATAATAATAATAATAATAATAATAATAATAATAATAATGATAATAATAATAATAATGATAATAATAATAATGATAATAATAATAATAACCTTTATTTACCCTCGGTAGTATTTGTAGCACAAAGGCTAGCGGGGCCGAGCAAATACAGAAACAAATAAAGTCAAATAAACATAACACGATAAGAATCCTAAATGGCCGGAGGCAAACCAGTTGGCTATTTACAAGGATGATCGAGGAGTTGAACAAGGGACTACCCAGAACAACACCAGCTAATGGCTAGAGCGGGATTTGAACCCGGGGTGACCGTATTGAAATCCAGCGCCCCAAACCACTCGGCCATCCTGCCTCCCGAAACTTTGAGACTTTGCTGCGTGAATTGGATCCTGATGGATGTCAACAGACAAAAGAGCACAAACTGAAACCAAATGCCGTTTGGCGTGCAGACGGCCTATGGTTTTCCCATTCATGGCTGCATAGACGGCTGGAGCAGGCAACTTCTGTGGCTAGTAGTTACTCGATCTAACACCTCCCCTGAAAACATAGGATCTTACGGATCTTATAGGATCACCACGTGTGGTGGGTGTCCACGTGAACTGGTCAATGATTTGGGTACAGAGAATACGATCATGGCCTCTGCGCAAGCCTTTTTTTGTGACGATGATAACGCCCACAGCTATGTTGCGTCCCCGCGGAATCAAAGGATCGAGGGTCATTGGTCACAGTACCGAAGAAACAGGTCAAGTTGGTGGATAAAGTTATCCAAAGATCTTGTTGAAAGAGGTGATCTTAACACGAGTAACACGGTGCAGAAGGATTGTCTGTAGTTCTGCTTCGCAGATGAGCTTCTACAAGAAGATCTGGACACTGTTAAAGGACATTGGAACACGCATCGAATATGGAAATCAAGACATGACACCATACCTGGTGTTCCAGACGTGCTGTATTATCTGCCCGAAGGAAGGGGTGGGGACTCAAATTTGTTACTCTCGATGGGAAGAAGACAATAAGCATTTTGAATATTTTCGGTATGTGACAGCCTCTAGCTCTTGACCTGGCAAAGTCTGTACATTGGAGAGAAGCCTTGTACCTGTACCACAAACTTGTTTCAGTATCAGTCTCGGGTGGTTCTTGAGCCACTATAGCCTATAAAGCTCTCTTAACTTCCAAGATTGCTAGTATTAGTTCATTCGTTACTCATTACTGACATTGTTGTACTCAAGCCTTCGTTCACACTTCACTTCACTTTCACTTTATTTCAATAATTTATGATATACAATTTAGAAAAAGACACAACCTGCATGCAGCAAAGCTAATCGAGGCGGGTTGTGTAACTTATTGTGTTATTTTAATGCCCTCGATTTCGAAGAAGTTGGAAAACACTAGCAAGTTAATGGCATTGACACTAGTCCTCTTACTGCACAAAACGCATATGTAACTACTTCTAGATTCATTCTGAGGATACTTAGCATCTGTGAAGTAAAGGAATTTGTAAATTCACATGCAAGGTAAAGCAAAAATCAAATACAGAATTTCTTAGAGAACCCTTGTTCTCCAAAACGGTGGTCATCAAAATATTTGTTTTCCTGCGGGAAAGTATAATGAGCACCTTGGGCCACGTTTAATAAAAGCAAATAAAGAAATGAATTCATCTTAGCCCATATTTTTATTTCAATCTCTTATACAGCTCTCTTGGAGGCAAAGTCGCCCCCAAGGGATCTGGGTACGAGATTAAATTTATTTTGATTAATTTTTTTTGTATGTATTATTGAATTTTTTTGTGGTTCCGTGCGGGTTCCGGATGTTTCCGGCAGGTTCCGAGTAGGTTTCGGCAGGTTCCGGCAGGTTCCGGGGTGGTTCCTCGTTTTACAGACACCCGCAGAAGTCGGACGCATGCTTTCTGTTGTCGAAAACTATTTGTTTGCAAATTGAAAATGGGTTTGCGGTTTGGTCCGCACAAGGCCAAAGCGTGTAAAACTGTTTTGAGAGTTGCCATCGAGAGTGATTTAAGTATGACCAAACGCAAATAGATCTGTGGTAATATTGCGTTGTTTACCTCTTAGGCCCGTTTCAAACTTCGTGCTATTAATCAAATAAAAATTCGACTTAAGCACGACGTTTGAAATGTCGTGCTACTTCCGTGTAGCACGGCAAGGCTTGCCGTGCTACACGGTTGTAGCACGACTTGGTTTCAAACGTCGATCTACTGCCGTGTCAAGATCAATTCATAAATTAACATTTTGGATTTGCCTCGTACAACGGCTAGGGACTATAGCCTCCTTTGCAGCCGTTGTTTGTTTCGGTCCTTCCCCACCAACGTCTGCTGAACCGAGCTGGACATACCATTCCCATTGTGTCTGAGTATCCAATCAGGAGGTAGAATAGAACCGACACAAACAGCGGCACCGAAGGAGGTTACGGGAACTTAGCCACCGAAATTTAAAAGCCACGATGTAATTGGTCAGTTCCTGGAATGGAATGTACGGCTCGGTTCAGCAGACGTTGGTGGGGAGGGAGAATAGGACCGAGACAAACAATGGCTGCGAAAGGAAGCGTCTAGTACAGCGGGTTTGACCGCGGAAGAATGGGACGAGTACGTAGAGTTCCGCGGAAAATTCAAAGCTGTTATTTACATTAAGCAAGCCGTCGCGTTGTACGAAAAGTTTATAATCGTTTTCAGTGAAGTGGGTTCGTCATGCCATCCTTTTAAAGAAATAAGAGATTTGCTTCTTCTTTCCAGCGGTGTAAATTTTATTTCTGTACACAACTCAACATCATTTCGTCGACTCCATTCCATGCGCATAAAAACAACAAAATTACATTATGATCTACAATAAGAACTGTGCTTTTCGATTATAGAAAAGCATTTGACCTCATAGATCACGGTATATTAGTCAACAAGTTAAAATCTCTAAATTTACCAGTTAGCATAATTAATTGGGTCATAGATTTTTTGTCAAATCGCCAGCAACGAATTAAGCTTGTAGAGGGTGTTTTTCCGAATGGGGTTCAGTCCCCTCAGGCGTCCCCCAAGGCACTAAATTGGGTCCCTGGCTATTCGTAATTATAATAAATGATCTGAATATCAGAAACGCCTCCTTGTGGAAGTACGTTGATGATACGACTGTATCAGAAACCATCCCCAAGGGGGCAATAAGTTACGCGCAGCTGGTAGTAGATGAGGTAGTGGAATGGTCAAGGTTAAATCGATTTCAGTTAAACACGGATAAATGCAAAGAGCTCCGTATATCATTTGCTAAAAATAAGCCTGACCTTCCTCCTTTGATGGCATTTGGTGACGCCTTAGAGGTGGTCGACAGCGCAAAGCTATTAGGCGTTACGATCACTAGTAACTTAACGTGGAATTTACACGTTGCTGAGGTTATTAAAAAGGCCTCGAAGCGCCTTTATTTCCTCTTACAATTAAAACGTGCCCATGTCCCTAAGAGTGATCTTGTTACTTTCTATACGAGCTGTGTTAGGTCAGTGTGTGACTATGCCGTCCAAGTCTTTCATTCGTCCCTTCCACTTTACTTAATTAATGATCTCGAACTTGTTCAAAAAAGAGCGTTATCAATTATCTATCCATACGCGAGCTATAATGAGGCGTTAGTGCAGGCAGGCCTAAGTAGGTTAGCCGATCATCATCAAGACCTCTGTAAGTCTCTTTTCGACAATATTTCCGAAGACAAAAACCATCGCCTGCATTATCTATTACCACCCCAGTTTAGCACTACGTACTCACTAAGAAACCCAAGAACTTTTAACATCAAATTTAACACAAAGAGGGCTAACAACACCTTTTTTAATGCACAATGCCATCTTGTAAATAGTTTTAAAGCCTAGGTCTTTTGAACAATTTTGTGAATTTTAACTAGTGATAAGTGTTCAATTGTAATTATTATTGTTGTTATTATTATAGTTTATCATAAATTTATTATTGTAAATATTATAGGACATAATTCAGCCTATTGGCTGCGACGTTTTATATAAATAACTATCTATCTATCTATCTATCTATCTATATCTATCTATATCTATCTATCTATCTATCTATCTATCTATCTATCTATCTATCTATAACTTAATATCGAACTTGATTTCCTCAAACGCTTTCCTCGCCCAAATGCTAATAAACAAGTTCCAATAAGAAAACTATTTCCATAATGAATGGTTTCCAAATTCGATTATGGGGAAAAGCCGTACCGAGAGCCGTGAAAGCTGATTAAGCTTTGCTGTCACAGGTCGCCTAGCCTGCAGAGCAGGCGTATTTTTTTGTGGGCGAGCGGTAAAGCATACGATACAGGATTCGAATACTCTATGCCGCCATCTTGGATGATAAAGCTGACAGAGGGTTTGGGCGAGCCCAAAAAGAATTCCAAGGGAGAGGACGACAGGTTTAAAAAAGAGGAGGGGGAAGGTGTGGGGAGAGGAAAATACGCCTGCCCGCAAACATTGTTTGTTTGCAGAACCCGTTCACCGGATGGACGGGGGCTCTTACCCGTTCCTCATCCGCCCCTCCTCCACTAGTCTCAATTCTCTACTAGCTGCGCATCCAAAATGGCGACCTTCTAACGAATGTTCGAATATATATAAACGAGTGTTCCTACACCCAAAAACGCCTGTTCTGCAGGCTACAGGACGCCAGAAACACGTTGTTTGAGTTTCACGCCTGCCACTGCATTTACTGCTCAAAATCGGCAAATGTTTGTATAGAAAATCACCAAGGACGGCCAGAAAGTATGTTGCCGCTTAGCTTCGAACACTGGCATACGAAGCATGTACAATGCAGGAAAATACATCAACAGACTTACGTACTTTCCACTACGGCCCGGCCCGCCATGATATCCTGTATATACGGCTAGAAACCAGGCCACTGACGCGTGTTGGGAAGCAAAATTGCTTCCGGTCACCATACTAGACGCTTCCGTAGTCCTTGCTTAAAGTCCCTAATGATATTAATTCTACTGTGACATGACGATGTTGTATCTCAAAAAAGAAACAGTGAAGTTTGGTAAATAGTAATGGTAAATCTCATATTTAAAATCATATGGTAAAATTCATATTTAAAATCTAAATTATAATATTACTATTTCTAATTACTAATTACAACTATTACTTCTACTACTACTTCTACTACTAACTGAAATGTTACTAAGTACAAGGTTATTATTGTTAATTATATTAAAAATCTGTTTTCTATGAATGCCGTGCCTTATTTGTCATTATAGTAATCGTTTAAAAGTGCCTTGAATTGAGTCAGAGATTCTGCTTGCCGTAAATTTTGTGAAAGGCTATTCCAGAGAACAGCACCACTGTAGCGAAAACGTGAGTTTGAATACTGGCGAGCTAATTTAAGCTTCTGGTCTCTCTGCCTCATCGACGCTCTTATCTCTGGCGTTATGACTGGGGAGTCTTTACTGTATCTAGTATTAAATGCCCTCAGGGGAGCAAGTTGATCCAGAATTGAACATCAAGAAAGAGCTTATTCAAACACTCTACTTTGTCATCGACCTCTACCGTGCTCCAAGGGACTGCTCGGATCGCGCTGTACGAGAAGTCTACGTTGTGACTTATAGACTAATGCTAATTTTGAGACGTTTTCAAACAGACCATATTCGTATTCTCGATATTGACCTGGATCTAGCACGAAGTAGACACGAGCTAGAGTCTCTTGCGGGTGCCGAATGCATTCACATATGAAAAGGCTCCCCCGTTTAAGCCTTGTGTGCATGCTAGTTCCAGCTCATTACGGAGAATATACAAACTGTAAGGTCTATTCCTTCGAGAGAAGCGAAGCTTTCGTAAATATTCTACGGTTTCAAATGTCAATTTCCCTACCCTTGGGTCGCCACTAAAAGTCAATTTCCCACCCCTGGGGACCACAGCCCATGCACAGTAAGTTAAATAAACGAAATGATAGGCCAAATTTCCCACCCTGGGGACCATTGTGGATGTCAAAATCCCCACCCACGTGCGCTTTACGAAGTCTAATTCCCGCGGGCTGCCCACCCCCCCCCTCCCCTCCCATCCTGGAGCAAACCATTGATAGGTGCATTACATGCTGTGCGTGACGACAGGAAGATGGTTATTGAGTGCTAATCAAGTTCCCTTTTTTGTCACGCTAGGTTATATGTTACATGACACTTTGGACATTATAACACATGATTTCAAAGGATCACCTGGACTTATCATTCATCACATTGTGGTAAGCTTTACCTCAGTATTTCATAGGACAGTCACGCTGATTTTTTTCCAAGCCATGGTCTTCCCTCTCTACTCTGCTTGGCCAGCCCCACGTTATGAAACCTGACGAAATGACAGGAGTACGATTCTTAGTTTCTCTTTGGAACATTTTTCCGTCTGAGACTAAAAGAGAAGTCAACCCTGTGGGTCAGTTAAAGTTGACAGCTTAGTATAAGTCTCTATGTACCCTAGGTTTGTGGTTTTAAACCCTTTAACCCCCAAGGGGTCTCCATTTGACGAGTAAAATCTTCTGGCGTTAGACAGAGTAAAATCTATAAGTCATTAATAGGAGAAAAGGGTTGAGGGAGATAGTTTTTTAACTCTTTAAACCCCAAGGGGTGTCCCTTTGACGAGTAAAATCGTCTGGCGTTAGACAGAGTAAAATCTATAAAGTCACTCTTAGGGAGGGAAGGGTTTTTAAAAAATCCATGTAATGGACTACGAGGTGCATTTCATTATTATTCAGTTTTGTTCCGCAAAGGTTAGGCGCTGTATGATCCCCGTATTTCAAGTTCGTTTATGATGATGATAATGATGATGATGATGATGATGATGAACGTTCTCATTGCTTTTAATTGTTTCTTGGACTCCCTTAGAACTTGGCCCTGGTCCTTGGTTCTGGTTATTATTATTATTATTATTATTATTAGTATTGTTGTTATTGTTATTGTTATTGTTATTATTGTGAAGCTTTGGTTATCCGTGCTTTAAGTTCATTTGTAGTATTCAGTGTTACGAAGATCCAGAGCGTTGGTCAGTTAGTTGGTTCTAGTGTTAATATTCTACACCTTATCCAAAATGGCTGCCGCTCGGAATGATCTGGGGAGAGCAGCACGGAAACGAGGCATCGAGGGCCGGCGTGAAAAATCTTGTTGTGTTTACATATGGTAATCGTGAGCGATCATGCTTCAAAATTGCTCTATTCCATTCTGTCCTAAGAACATTTATGTGGAAAAATGGTGTGAAAATCTCTTCTCAGAAGTTTTCCAGAGACCGACGTTGTAGTGTGTTCAGCCGACATGGATTGTTTGTTGCCATACGAAGAGATCTTGGAATTAATATTGTTATTGTTATTATTGTGAAGCTTTGGTTATCCGTGCTTTAAGTTCATTTGTAGTATTCAGTGTTACGAAGATCCAGAGCGTTGGTCAGTTAGTTGGTTCTAGTGTTATATACACCTTATTCCAAAATGGCTGCCGCTCGGAATGATCTGGGGAGAGCAGCACGGAAACGAGGCATCGAGGGCCGGCGTGAAAATCTTGTGGTGTTTACATATGGTAATCGTGAGCGATCATGCTTCAAAATTGCTCTATTCCATTCTGTCCTAAGAACATTTATGTGGAAAAAATGGTGTGAAAATCTCTTCTCAGAAGTTTCCAGAAGACCGACGTGTAGTGTGTTCAAGCCGAATGGATTGTTGCCATACGAAGAGATCTTGGAATTAACTCACTCGATCAAGGGTTTGTTTGCGCCACTTCAAGTCTTCGGGTTATATTTGTTCGTTTGCTGGTCGCGAGAAAACTTTGAAAACTACTGCTGTACCATCCGCTTTTCCGTGGAAGAAGTGTTCGCTCGTCAAACGAAAAGCACCAAAGGATAGTAGTCTGATCAAACGAAAAAGACTGAGGAAAACCACAGCAACTCCTGACCTACTGTCATCAACCAAGACATCGTGATTCAGATATTTACTCCTGATAGAGATTCTAGGGAGCTATAAAACGACTGTGAGAAAGCTGTCCATGATCTGGACTGTGAGAAAGCCGAGCTTACTGAAAAACTCACACAATTCGAGGCGGATATTTCCAAGATTTACAATCAAAAGTATTTAGCGTCGATAGATTTATGAAGTTAGTTAAAGATTTGGCTTTTTATTCTGGATTTCCCAATAGAGACATTTTAAAGAGTATAATTCAGTGGTTAAATCCGGTGAAAGAAGGTGAAAACATTAATTATTGGCATTCACCTTCTCATGATGTAGCAAATATGAATTAGAGAAATGATGAAGATGCCCCTGAACAAGGAAGACCAAGGCAATAAGCTTTCTGAAGGTCAGCATCATTTCAGTATGACCCTCTATGGCCACATGCCTGCTGATTTTAAAGATAAATATCCTTCTACCAGGGTCATAATTGACTGCAGTGAGCTCTGCTGTCAAATGCCTAAGAGTCTTCGTTTAAACAGTGTTCTTTTTATAGCTCGTATAAAAACCGGCATACCAATCTGAAGGAGCTCATTGGAATCTCACCTGGGGGTGCCAAAACATTTATTAGTCAACTTTCCATGGGGCACTTTTTATTGGAACCAAAGGTCAAATGACCTCTGAGGAAACAAATTGTCTCCCTTCAAATCCACGTGGAGTGTGTGAACAAAAAGACAAAAGACTTTCACATATGGGACAGTGTAGTGCATTTACTTTGTTTAGTGTTGTCAGTCAAATGTGGTGTGTTTGTAAGCATAAACACATAACTCGCGTACAGGTAACTTGGCCATTTATTTTCAGTTTGCTGACTATTTTGAACTATTATTTCTGATTTTCTGAACTACATTTCCGAGAAAAAAAAATCTCCATTTTAGCGTTCCAAGGAAATAAAATTTTGGTTAAGTTAATCCCGGGTAAATATTTTTTCTACATGTTTGTAGTGCTGTAGTCAGCTTCCCTGGGCCAAGTGGCTCGAAGCATGGTTAACGCTAACCCGGGTTAAATACCATATTATGACAACTGAACTTAGGCCCGGTTCATACGTCGCATTTCTGCCGTGTCGAATGCAATTCAAACAAAAGATAATGAGGCAAATCATCTCATTATCTATTGTCTCAATTGCATTCGACACGGCAGAAATGCGACGTATGAACCGGGCCTTATAGGGTTAAATACATCTTAATCATGATTAGCGCTAACCTCAGCCTGAAAAGCTCTTTACCGGCTCAGTCGTTATATGCCGGGTATAGATGAGATTTTCGTCCGGGTCGACTAGAAGATAGTCGGTCTTTTAATTCAAATAATACTCAGCCTTAGCAAGGTCGGCGTTTCCGACAGCAAAATCACTATATCACTTACCGTTTACAAAATTGTGCTTTGGTAATTACGTAAACCTTTACAAGAATCACCACGACACTTGAACCAAAATTTTAGTTAAGCATTTTTCAACTTATTAGGATCCCATCCGTTCAACGAACTGCCAGGGATGTCTTCAATTTTCCTGATAGATACTACGAACGCCATTGCTGTTTATATACTTGACTATGACTTGGCCCTCGATGCCTCGTTTCCGCGCTGCTCTCCCCAGATCATTCCGAGCGGCCGCCATTATTTAAACGGTACTCATTGTCAAATCATTTTTCTCTAATCAATGAGAATTTGGATGGACTTGACTTCAAATCTCCAAACAATTTATTTATTTTATGTCGCTACTACGGAAATTTACAGTGAAAAAATTTATTTAATATTCTCTCTTTCAATTTAACAAAACATAACGATGAGCGTTATTTACATTCGCAAGCATACAGCAAGCAAGAACAAGAACTAAAATACAGAAATTAAAAACGTAAATTAAGCTACAGGAACAGACAATTTGACACAAAGCTATTTATTGCAAATGAGGCTCCAAAGAATATATCATTCGTGTGTACGAAAACTGTAACTGTTAAGAATAAAAGTTCTTACACCGTGATGATACTTGAATTACAGATAAATGAAAGTTTTGTTGTTGTTCTGAGTGCTCAGACTGTGAAACTATATTTTTATCAGTCAGACGTTTCGGGGATAACCCCTTTATCAGTGTTTCGCCGGTGTTAACGACAAACGCTCGTGCTAACATTAAATATGTCGCGGTCACGATGTTAAAAAATAAACAACTAAAACGAACAAAAAACAATGCGCGCGCTTCGCGCGCGGAAATTTGACGCGAAAATGAGAGTCTGAAAAGATTACCTCATGGTAATTTCAGAATTTAAAATCGATGTCAATGCTATGAGTTGCCAAGGTCTTGTGGCGGAATATGAGTCTCATTTCATCCCTCTGTCTCCTGGCAGTTCCTCCCATCACTTGCTTGACCACAGATACCGACATCTCGTGAGTGGAATTGTTGTCCGGTAGGTTAAAATGTTCGGCAACGGGGAAGCCTCCGTTTTGATACCGTTGATGTTGTTGGTAACCTTCCACCGAACGGAGATGCTCGCCGAATCTATCTGCGAGTCTACGACCAGTCTCTCCAATGTACATAACTTTGCAGCGGGTACAGGTGATTGCGTTGATAGCACTGGTCGTAGTGCAGCTGTGGCGTTCTTTGTACGTGGTCAATGGTGGCCGTCCTACCGGTGAACGTACATGTGCGGCATCTGGGTCGCTGGCAAGGAAACGTTCCTGCTTGTTCTTGTTCTTGGCGTGGCGAAGCGGTGCTGTGAACAAGGATGTTTCGAAGATTAGTATCCTGCCGATAAACGCACATGGGCGTGGTTGTGAAAATATCCCTTGCATGAGGATCGTCGGTCAGGATACCAAAGTTTCTAAACAGAATCTTCTTGACTTCCTTGTTCTTTGAGTGAAAGGTGAGGATCACGGGCACCCTTTCCGTTTGGTCCGCAGATCTTCGCTCTCCAGACTTTTCCAGTGCTCTCTGTCGACTTATGTTGCCTGCCTTTCTACCGCCACGTGCAACCACCTCATCAGGGTAGCCTCTCGCCTTGAAAAAAGACGCCATCTCATTACATTTGGTCTTGTAATCTTCTTCGGAACAGATGCGACGAAGTCGAAGGAATTGACTGTGTGGGATGGCGTTCTTACAGTGAGGGGGATGAGGCGACCCATAATGAAGATAGTTGTGAGTGTCCGTAGGCTTATAGTGAATGGTTGTTGTTATCCTGTTTTCAGTGATGGAAAGGCGGAGATCTAGAAACGGAATAGATGTTTCGCTGTGTACTTGAGCGCAGGATGATAGGTTGCACAGTAGTTTATGAACTGTTCAAGATTCTGGCGGGAACCAGAAGTGGCGTCAGTGACGTCGTCAATGTACATCACTGTACCTCTTGTACAGTTCAGGTTTGTTGCCATGATAGTCCTGGAACATTCTGTGCTCAACGTAATCAACATAGAGACCAGCGTAATTGGGACCCATTTTCGTTCCCATCGCAACTCCTCCAATTTGTTGATAATAATTGCTGTTGAATTCAAAGGAGTTGAGATTAAGGACTAACTCCGCGAGGGTATCAGTTGGTGGTTCTTGTTTAGGGCGCAGATTCAGATGACGTTGCAGAGCTTGAAGGCCTTCGTTATTGGGAATAACAGTATAAAGGGATCTGATATCCATGGTAAAGAGATATCGGTTTGGGCCAGTGGAAATGAAGGAATCCATTATTTGAAGGGCGTGGTGTGTGTCTTTAATATATGTTGGAAGTTGCTTAACAAGAGGAGCCATGACGGAGTCAAGGTATTCAGAGATGTTGGAAGTTGGACAGTTGCATGCTGATACTATCGGTCTACCAGAGTTTCCAGGCTTGTGAATTTTCGGAAGAATATAAAACTTTGAAGCTCTAGGGTCGTCAACAGAAAGATTTCCTGCTTGAGGAGGTAATTGGCAAGTGCTAATTGCCAAGTTAACACTGGTTACAATTTCTTTCTGATGAGGCTCAGTGGCGTCGGTGTCAATGGGTTGGTAGAATCTGTCATCACCCAGTTGACGTAATGCTTCCTGTTCGTACAAATTCCGCTTCCAGACAACTACAGCGCCACCCTTGTCCGCTGGTTTCATTATGATGTCAGTTCGATTCCTTAGTGATCGCAGTGCCATTTGTTCGTCGCGTGAGAGGTTTTGCTCATTCACACGTCTGTTGAAATCAAGTTGACTGATTTCCGTACGACAACGGTCAACATAATGTTTTAGAGCTGGAAGGGTACCAGATGGTGGTGTCCACTTGGATTGCTTCGTTTTGAATTTACTGAAGATTGTTTCTTCACTAGGGTCTGAGGTTGAAGTTTCGTTCACAGTACTTTCCCTATTGTGAAAAAACGCCTTCAGCGAAAGCCGTCTGAAAATTTTTTCACAGTCCTCCCTAGTCGTAAATTAATCCACTTTTGGATTTACTGGAACGAAGGTAAGCCCCTTGCGAAGGACTGATTTTTCTGCTTCCCTTAATTCAAGATCATCGGGGATAGTCTTCACAATTCTTTCTTCGTTAGTATTACCTGGATCGTCATGGTCCTCTTCGGGGTTCATTGTTTGTTCTCGTGGATGGGGACGCAATCCTTTAAGCTTAGTTTCTTTGATGGCGCTTAAGAACCCAAACCATTCACGGTTGAGAATGTGTGCGGAGTGGCTAATGCGATTATAAAGATATTGCTGTTCATGGTTAGCGCACAAACGATGTAAGTTGGTACGTTGATCAGCAATTTTATCAGTCAAGGCACGTGTGTCTTAGTGTAGTGTAGTAAGGGAATGTGACAAGTTTTGTTTCCTTACTTGTTTACGATATCCGATATGCTCTGCTCCATTAAGCGTAGGATGAAAATGGGTCTTGAAACCAACAGGGATGAGTCCGTTAAGAAAGGATCCTATGAAGTTGATGTGTGTGGCATATTTTGTCTTGCTCAGAGTACATAGCCCAAGGTTGAATGCCACCAATGATATATCGTCTGGTAAAGGACGCAAATCATCGCGTAGTTTCGCTCTCATGTCGTTATAGTCTCATGTCATTATAGTAGATGGGAGGAACTGCCAGGAGACAGAGGGATGAAATGAGACTCATATTCCGCCACAAGACCTTGGCACCTCATGGAATTAACATGGAATTTAAATTCTGAAATTTCCATGAGGTAACATTATCTTTTCAGATTTCCTCGACACCTGTTAGCTGACAATCACAAGACACTTGAATGGGAAAACATAGCTTGCGGTTTCAGGTGAATGCAAAAATAGACGGCTTTGTTGTTTCAGAACTTTTATTTGCCCTTGAATACGTTTTCTCCCCCTTGACTTTAACATACCTTTCAATACCTACTAGGTTATTATTATTAAAAAAAAAAATGCTTTCAGACTTGTTTCCACTGATTAAATCTTCGACGATTTTTGCTTGAGATCAGCTGTACTGTCAAATCCTTCCTTACTCTGAGAAAAAAAAGAAGAAAGAAATTCCTTTTTTTCTAACTTGACAGGCAAGTGAACACTGAATACATTCTCGGAGATCTAGATGTAGGGCCGGGTTCATAGTCGTAGGCGGCTAGCAGTTCCTTTCTTAGTAGTCAAGCGAAAAATCCGTAATGTGAAGGGAACGAACGGGGGGGAGGGGGAGGGTTTAGGGAGGGGGGCTCTTCTGGTTTATTCTCTCCGCCCCAGTCTCTAGATCTATTTTCTTTTCCAGCTTTAGACTAAATCATCTCTGATAAATATGTGGTCAGCCCCAATTATCTGTTTGATTTTCAATAACCTTCACCAACATCTACTTTTTGCATAGTGATGACGAAGGTTACCCCAATTCTCTGTTTGATGTTTAATTGCCGTTACCAACATCTACTTTTTTTCATAGTGATAGCGCAGTGCGTGGCAGCAGTGTACTTACTATGGCACGGTTTCCTTGCACATCTTTTGGTTTGGGTTGTTCGACCCTCACAGGGTGGAGTATCTTTGTAAGTGCGGGTCCTTGCCCTAGTTCCACCCCCACAGGTTTTGTCGCAAGCGCTCAAAGTGGACCAAGCGCTACAGCCTGTATAAGAAAAGCAGAACGGACTCATATGTTTCGATATCCTTTCTGTATTCAATCTGGTTCCGAGGGACTTTCCCTCCTACTTACAAAGGAAAACTTGAATCTGTATTGTTTTTTGGGAATCGAAGCCGCGGGTTGTATATCAGCAATTATGTTTTGGTCTTAAACCAGATTACTGAATGAGGTCGAGTCTTAACGTATGACGTCCATACATTCGTCTGTTATTTTTTCCGGGAATTTTTCAGCCCGCAGCAAGAATTACAGACGAATGTATGGAAAAATTAAAAAAGCCAGAGAACGTTTTCTGGTAGAGCTAATTCCCTCAAATTTTGTCAGTGGAACCCTTTACCTAGTACCATTAATTAGCAATATAACTTTTTGCTGAGAAACAAGCGCTTCACGCACTTTTTTTGACAACGGATTTGACACTGTAATTTCTGTTGTGTTTGCCTACCCGCCAAGACGGCTTCCAAACCGTGATAAGGTCTATACATCACTCGCTCGAATGCAACATGTGAACGAGAGAGTGATTCGACGAAGAAGATTACGAAGAAAACTTGGCCATACAGAGCAGTGGTAGAGGAAGTTATTAGAGGGAAGACTGCTTACCTACCTTGCACTAGAAATGTTTTCTGTTTCTGAGAGAAAAAGGAAAATTATGACGCCTTGAGCCCCGCGTTGTACTTGGTCGGCCATGATGGCCGTTTGTTGTCAACATTCAAAGGGTCTGGAAATAATTAAAAAGTTGTCCCGGTTTAACTGAGTCCCGGGTAGGCGAGGTGTCCCTAGCTTGAGCGTTTACAAGCAGCTAGGGTTACCCTGGAACTAGGGTAACCTCAGCGCTCAGCTAGGGCTACCCTACTGCTATAGGGTAACCCTAGATGCCCTGTAAACACGTCAATGAAAACTGAAGAAATGTGGAAGCGCTAGGGTAACCCCCCTGCTAGGGTACCCCCAGCACTAGGGTTACCCTACCTGCTTGTAAACAGGGTCTAAACGGAAACTTTCTGGGCAATCGTATAAATGATTCGTCCGTGTTGAATCTTGACATTCTCCGTTGACATCTGGGCCGCCTCTGAGTTTGTGGTGAGAGCACTCGCCTTCCACCTAAGCCTAGATACAAATATCGCGATATTTTTTGAGATATTTAGAAGTTTTTTGAGAAATTTAGAAAATGTTGAGAAAATTTAGAAAAAAATGTGATATTTAGAGCAATTATCACAAAAAAAAGATACTTCATAAGAACAAAAAAAAGGTTTATATTAAATTTTACGAGTTGTTTTCGTGTTTCCCTGTCTGCACAAGCTATAGTTCAGATTTTGGCAGGTTTAAAATGGTCCCTTTTCCTTTTATGAGCCAGCGATACTACCAATTCAGCAGATTTATTCTGCAGTACAATAAGATTCACCATATACAAAGTACCTACCAATTAATTCGACGCCACGTGGAATCAATCAGTCAACATGGCGGAAGTTATCGAAGTGGAAATTGAACAGGCGAGTGAACAAGAACAAAGAGGAAGAGAAGATGAGGTTGTTTCAGTTTTGTCACGCCTACGAACGCCTGTTGCAAGTGATTTATCTCGAAAAAGAAAATTGGCAAAGCACTTATGGCAAATTGCAATATTTAATTAATAAACAGAAATTGATGAAATCGAGTTGCTTAGATGTTTTTATTTACTTATTATACCTTAAAATAAACCAGCCCTGCAATATACATCTTTTGCTATTCAAATAATAATGTATTTTTTTTTCATTTCTTTAATTGATATAAAGCCAAAAATGGGTCAAATTAACATTAGAAAAAAATGATATTTCTGAGAAATTTAGAAGATTTTTAAAGAAATTTAGACTAAATTCAAAAGAAATTTAGGAATTTTATGAGAATTTCTAGAAAGAAATTTAGAACATTTTTTGCGATATTTGTATCTAGGCCTAGCTCTTAATAACCTGAATTTTGCCAATTAAAATTCATCGTCGGTATACCCAACAGCAAAGAATATTTCTTCTCTTCACTTCTGTATGATTCAGTTTTAAAGTGACAGCTGGGTCAGTAGAAATCCAAACTCCAAGGACTTTGACTTTATATTCAGGCCATTTAAAATTCTTTTCCGGGGAGAGTTTTTCTTTCTTACCCTCAATTGACCCGATCCATAATGCTTTTCAGTTTTCTTGTCATTAAGTTTGAGACCAGAAGAATTACCGAAGTTCTCAATTGTATGAAGGGCAGCGGATATGGAGTCTTGGTTACCGTTAAGGATGACGGTTGTGTCGTCCGCGTATTGGCTTAATTTTATTTCTATATTCACGGTGATTCCTTTAATGCTAGTATTAGCTCTGATAACTTTCCCTAGGACTTCAACCGAAAGTATAAATAGGTAGGGCGACAAAGGGCAGCCTTGCCGAACACCTCTTTGTAACTTAAAGAAATTACTTGATCATCCATTTAAAACGCAGCCTTCAATGTTATAAAACGTTCGAATCCAGGTAGTCAAAGAGGGGCCGAGCCCAAAATATTCAAGCGTACGCTTACTGAGTTATCAAATTAACACCACAAGACGTAAGGGAAAACATAAAATAAAAGTTTATCTTAACAATGCATTTATCATATGCTACAACTTGTAAACATGTTACTAGCGATTTTCGTTAAATGTTTTTATAGTTTTCTAGACTTATAAGGAACCCAATATATAAGACACCATCTTGCATTTAACCTTTTTTTTTTAAGATTTGAAATGTTTCCTTTAAATTATTTTACCAAATATGACCTCTTGAGAGAGGAATCCACCACTGTGTAGATAATCACACGTCACATTACTAGTATTTACTCGATCTGTGATTTGTTTTCAAATGTGATTGGATGAGGAACTTTATTATCAAAGACCTTCAAGTGTTGGACCTTGGCAATAAATGCCTAGTTTTGTCTCATACACATAACTTAGTTTTATAAGTAAGCAATCATTACACCTTAACTTTTCTAAATTAAAACGCTTATCCTTTTCAGATTGCCTTGGAGTGGCAAACGAACGTGGCACGTCACCAACATGCACAGTAAAGATCGACAGCCTGGGTGGATCGGAAGTTTTTGAATTCAAGTTCTCCACACTGCCGTCGAATCGATCAAGGTTACCAGAGAAATGTCCAAGTTCCGCGGCAACTCCAGCCTGCGCAACCTGATTGAGATACGGCCAAATTCGTTTACTGAAGTTTGTTTCTCACTCTGGGAAAGACTGCATGTGTACTCTATTCTGACAACAAGACACTACATCCAAAGGATCACATGTGACTGCCAAGTCTGTCAGGCCACAAGTTATACATGGATACAAGCATGTAAGCTACAGTTACAACTTTCAGCAATTGAGAACTCTTACAGTTTAGCGTTTGCCCTGATGAACTAAAAACACTTAATACAAGTCTAAGTAAGTGAAAATCGTAGTATTCCAACTAAATGAAAATTTTTTCTTGTGCCACCCAAAGTTATGGAATCGTAAGCAAAAAATCAAGAAATCACAAAAGATGAAATTGGAAGAGAAACTGTACAGCAATATTTTATTAGGACTTAGTGTCAGATTCTCATTTCATATATCAAACTCTATTTCTTTGAATGAACACGCAGCAACGGAACCATAGAATTCTGAAACGAATTAAGACATTTTTCGAACTTCTTTTTTTTTCACATTTCTAATGCGTTCCAATCGAGTTCTTTTCACAATCTTCAGATCAGCCAAAGGCATTTCGAAAATTTTATAGCATCAAATTTTAACCAAATGAGACTTGGATAATTTTACAGCGTAAATCTGTTACCAAAAACACTTGAAAAACTGTAAACCGTATTTTTTTGCCTAAAAATGTTTTTTTTGGCGATACTTAGTTTCCTTTCCTAAAAGGTTTCAAAATGTCTATTTTCAGTTGATATAGATTTCGTATAGATTGAATTCGGTTCCTGTTCTAGTTTGTAATCGTCATCTAACCGCATTGTACATTGCAAACATATCATACAAAATTAATAGAGTTAAGACAGACAAATTAGTTTCAAGTCTTGCTTTAGATCATATTTTGCGATACTACTTTCTTCTCAGGCTCGTAAAAGGTGTCGATTTTCGGATCGCAAGGATTTAATTGTTTCTTTCCTAATAGGTCATCGTATGAACTGCATGAAGACTGCAAATATATGCAACACTACTGACAGACCAAATGAAGAATGATCCTCGCAGTTGTGAACGCAATTTATGCAATTGCGAAAAGAAGCCTGAAAAAAATTCAGGACTTCAACGGGGTTTGAACCCGTGACCTCGCGATTACCGGTGGGTTGCTCTAACCAACTGACCCTATGAAGCCACTGACGTTGGGAGCAGGTCAATTGTGGGTTCATATGTTCCCGTGAAAGAAATGAGTGTGAATGATATATGAAATGAATCATATATGAACTGCGGAAATGAAATCAAATGAAGAATGATCCTCGCAGTTGTGAACGCAATTTATGCAATTGCGAAAAGAAGCCTGAAAAAAATTCAGGACTTCAACGGGGTTTGAACCCGTGACCTCCGCGATTACCGTGGGTTGCTCTAACCAACTGACCCTATGAAGCCACTGACGTTGGGAGCCAGGTCAATTGGTGGGTTATATGTTTCCCTGTGAAAGAAATGAAGTGTGAATGATATATGAAATGATCGCAAGGATTTAATTGTTTCTTTCCTAATAGGTCATCGTATGAACTGCATGAAGACTGCAAATATATGCAACACTACTGACAGACCAAATGAAGAATGATCCTCGCAGTTGTGAACGCAATTTATGCAATTGCGAAAAGAAGCCTGAAAAAATTCAGGACTTCAACGGGGTTTGAACCCGTGACCTCGCGATTACCGGTGGGTTGCTCTAACAACTGACCCTATGAAGCCACTGACGTTGGGAGCAGGTCAATTGTGGGTTCATATGTTCCCGTGAAAGAAATGAGTGTGAATGATATATGAAATGAATTCATATATGAACTGCGGAAATGAAATCAAATGAAGAATGATCCTCGCAGTTGTGAACGCAATTTATGCAATTGCGAAAAGAAGCCTGAAAAAAATTCAGGACTTCAACGGGGTTTGAACCCGTGACCTCGCGATTACCGGTGGGTTGCTCTAACCAACTGACCCTATGAAGCCACTGACGTTGGGAGAGGTCAATTGTGGGTTCATATGTTCCCGTGAAAGAAATGAGTGTGAATGATATATGAAATGAATCATATATGAACTGCGGAAATGAAATCAAATGAAGAATGATCCTCGCAGTTGTGAACGCAATTTATGCAATTGCGAAAAGAAGCCTGAAAAAAAATTCAGGACTTCAACGGGGTTTGAACCCGTGACCTCGCGATTACCGGTGGGTTGCTCTAACCAACTGACCCTATGAAGCCACTGACGTTGGGAGCAGGTCAATTGTGGGTTCATATGTTCCCGTGAAAGAAATGAGTGTGAATGATATATGAAATGAATCATATATGAACTGCGGAAATGAAATCAAATGAAGAATGATCCTCGCAGTTGTGAACGCAATTTATGCAATTGCGAAAAGAAGCCTGAAAAAAATTCAGGACTTCAACGGGTTTTGAACCCGTGACCTCGCGATTACCGTGGGTTGCTCTAACAACTGACCCTATGAAGCCACTGACGTTGGGAGCAGGTCAATTGTGGGTTCATATGTTCCCGTGAAAGAAATGAGTGTGAATGATATATGAAATGAATCATATATGAACTGCGGAAATGAAATCAAATGAAGAATGATCCTCGCAGTTGTGAACGCAATTTATGCAATTGCGAAAAGAAGCCTGAAAAAAATTCAGGACTTCAACGGGTTTGAACCCGTGACCTCGCGATTACCGGTGGGTTGCTCTAACCAACTGACCTATGAAGCCACTGACGTTGGGAGCAGGTCAATTGTGGGTTCATATGTTCCCGTGAAAGAAATGAGTGTGAATGATATATGAAATGAATCATATATGAACTGCGGAAATGAAATCAAATGAAGAATGATCCTCGCAGTTGTGAACGCAATTTATGCAATTGCGAAAAGAAGCCTGAAAAAAAATTCAGGACTTCAACGGGGTTTGAACCCGTGACCTCGCGATTACCGGTGGGTTGCTCTAACCAACTGACCCTATGAAGCCACTGACGTTGGGAGCAGGTCAATTGTGGTTCATATGTTCCCGTGAAAGAAATGAGTGTGAATGATATATGAAATGAATCATATATGAACTGCGGAAATGAAATCAAATGAAGAATGATCCTCGCAGTTGTGAACGCAATTTATGCAATTGCGAAAAGAAGCCTGAAAAAAATTCAGGACTTCAACGGGGTTTGAACCCGTGACCTCGCGATTACCGGTTGCTCTAACCAACTGACCCTATGAAGCCACTGACGTTGGAGCAGGTCAATTGTGGGTTCATATGTTCCCGTGAAAGAATGAGTGTGAATGATATATGAAATGAATCATATATGAACTGCGGAAATGAAATCAAATGAAGAATGATCCTCGCAGTTGTGAACGCAATTTATGCAATTGCGAAAAGAAGCCTGAAAAAAATTCAGGACTTCAACGGGGTTTGAACCGTGACCTCGCGATTACCGGTGGGTTGCTCAACCAACTGACCCTATGAAGCCACTGACGTTGGGAGCAGGTCAATTGTGGGTTCATATGTTCCCGTGAAAGAAATGAGTGTGAATGATATATGAAATGAATCATATATGAACTGCGGAAATGAAATCAAATGAAGAATGATCCTCGCAGTTGTGAACGCAATTTATGCAATTGCGAAAAGAAGCCTGAAAAAAATTCAGGACTTCAACGGGGTTTGAACCCGTGACCTCGCGATTACCGGTGGGTTGCTCTAACAACTGACCCTATGAAGCCACTGACGTTGGGAGCAGGTCAATTGTGGGTTCATATGTTCCCGTGAAAGAAATGAGTGTGAATGATATATGAAATGAATCATATATGAACTGCGGAAATGAAATCAAATGAAGAATGATCCTCGCAGTTGTGAACGCAATTTATGCAATTGCGAAAAGAAGCCTGAAAAAAATTCAGGACTTCAACGGGGTTTGAACCCGTGACCTCGCGATTACCGGTGGTTGCTCTAACCAACTGACCCTTTGAAGCCACTGACGTTGGGAGCAGGTCAATTGTGGGTTCATATGTTCCCGTGAAAGAAATGATGTGAATGATATATGAAATGAATCATATATGAACTGCGGAAATGAAATCAAATGAAGAATGATCCTCGCAGTTGTGAACGCAATTTATGCAATTGCGAAAAGAAGCCTGAAAAAAATTCAGGACTTCAACGGGGTTTGAACCCGTGACCTCGCGATTACCGGTGGGTTGCTCTAACCAACTGACCCTATGAAGCCACTGACGTTGGGAGCAGGTCAATTGTGGGTTCATATGTTCCCGTGAAAGAAATGAGTGTGAATGATATATGAAATGAATCATATATGAACTGCGGAAATGAAATCAAATGAAGAATGATCCTCGCAGTTGTGAACGCAATTTATGCAATTGCGAAAAGAAGCCTGAAAAAATTCAGGACTTCAACGGGGTTTGAACCCGTGACCTCGCGATTACCGGTGGGTTGCTCTAACCAACTGACCCTATGAAGCCACTGACGTTGGGAGCAGGTCAATTGTGGGTTCATATGTTCCCGTGAAAAGAAATGAGTGTGAATGATATATGAAATGAATCATATATGAACTGCGGAAATGAAATCAAATGAAGAATGATCCTCGCAGTTGTGAACGCAATTTATGCAATTGCGAAAAGAAGCCTGAAAAAAATTCAGGACTTCAACGGGTTTGAACCCGTGACCTCGCGATTACCGGTGGGTTGCTCTAACCAACTGACCCTATGAAGCCACTGACGTTGGGAGCAGGTCAATTGTGGGTTCATATGTTCCCGTGAAAGAAATGAGTGTGAATGATATATGAAATGAATCATATATGAACTGCGGAAATGAAATCAAATGAAGAATGATCCTCGCAGTTGTGAACGCAATTTATGCAATTGCGAAAGAAGCCTGAAAAAAATTCAGGACTTCAACGGGGTTTGAACCCGTGACCTCGCGATTACCGGTGGGTTGCTCTAACCAACTGACCTATGAAGCCACTGACGTTGGAGCAGGTCAATTGTGGGTTCATATGTTCCCGTGAAAGAAATGAGTGTGAATGATATATGAAATGAATCATATATGAACTGCGGAAATGAAATCAAATGAAGAATGATCCTCGCAGTTGTGAACGCAATTTATGCAATTGCGAAAAGAAGCCTGAATTTTTTTCAGGCTTCTTTTCGCAATTGCATACACACTTCACGGGAACATATGAACCCACAATTGACCTGCTCCCAACGTCAGTGGCTTCATAGGGTCAGTTGGTTAGAGCAACCCACCGGTAATCGCGAGGTCACGGGTTCAAACCCCGTTGAAGTCCTGAATTTTTTTCAGGCTTCTTTTCGCAATTGCATAAATTGCGTTCACAACTGCGAGGATCATTCTTCATTTGATTTCATTTCCGCAGTTCATATATGATTCATTTCATATATCATTCACACTCATTTCTTTCACGGGAACATATGAACCCACAATTGACCTGCTCCCAACGTCAGTGGCTTCATAGGGTCAGTTGGTTAGAGCAACCCACCGGTAATCGCGAGGTCACGGGTTCAAACCCCGTTGAAGTCCTGAATTTTTTTCAGGCTTCTTTTCGCAATTGGATAAATTGCGTTCACAACTGCGAGGATCATTCTTCATTTGATTTCATTTCCGCAGTTCATATATGATTCATTTCATATATCATTCACACTACTGACAGAGTTTCACACGAATTATAATTATCAATTTCTGCTTTAGATAAGATGGATATTTTTTAAGGTCGACAAAAACGATCGTAATGTCCAGTTGCTTTTGATAGGCCAGAACGAAAAGCAACATCAAGGCAATGACATGTTCGTTATATAGTAATTGCTACTGATTTACAAAAACAAAAATTGAAACGAGAAAGCTTAACGGGCGAGTGATTACTCAAACTTTATTATTCGTTTCAGTCAATAAATTTCCATCACTACAAATGCTAGTAGTAAAATATTATAATCATGCGCACCTGCGATTTTACCGATTACGGTTAATCCGCAAGCAAGAAAATTGGAAGTAATAGTATATGATGATCAATTTTTGCACTGATCAAGTGCGGCAATTATTAAAGTTTCTTTATAACGTGTTTTTGATTAACATTCTTTTTGTCTTTGCTTTGCTTGTCTGGAAAGAAGAGTATGAATTGTTACTATGAGTTGATAACTTTTAATTTTTAGTGCTACAGTGATGTTTTATGGCTTCCTCGAAAACCGAAAGGTATGTGAGGAGCGTTGTCGTTTAAAAGGAAAACAAGCGGAGCAAATAAATTTAGTCCTCATTTGCCCAGAAAAAAAAAATTCGAAACTACGACGAGCGAGATTTAAATGGAACAAAGAATCTAAATTTCGCACACGTTTTCGTTTCCCATTAGCTGAATAACAGTTAACAAGAATATCGATCGCATTAGAAAAACAGCACATTGGGCAGTTTTCAAAAGACGAAATGAAAGCGTTAATTAAGGATTGTGAAAGACTCAACAGCCTCAAATGACGATTATAAAATTGGCACGAAAATTGACCGAATTCTCTATCATGTTTGCTGTTCATACAAAGAAACAGAATTCTAGTTAGCATACCTTCGCAAAGCTGTACAAAAAACTACAATCAGAATTAAAGCTTCCTCTCTAAATTTAGTAATTCAGTCTTCAAAAATCTATTTAAAAACATATCCTGTAATTTCAAGTGATTCTTAAGTAAAATACATAGAAAAACCCAACACAGTCGATAACTTTAGTAGTCCTAAAGGTTCTAGAATCCTATACAAAGAAAAAAAACTGTAACTAAAAAGCAAAGGAACGTAAAAATAAAGAGGAAGACTCCTCCACTGGTACTAAAGATTCCTTAAAAAATAAAGCGCTGCAACACAACTTATGGTGATGCGGCAAAACTCTGTCTCCTTGATTTACTTAAAAAAATCCTAAGGACACCGCAGAGGGTCCTCCTCCCTGCACTCTCTCCTCCCCTCTCCTACACCGCAGAGGGGAGAGGGAGTGTAGGGAGGCACTCCCTGCACTCTCTCCTCCCCCTCTCCCACACTGCAGAGGGGGAGAGGGAGTGTAGGGAGGCACTCCCTGCACTCTCTCCTCCCCTCTCTTACACCGCAGACAGTACTGTGAATACAAATAATTTATGTTGTATTGAGTATAGCAAAACCAAACCAAGTGGCTGATCTGGCCAATCACAAGCAATGTGAATAGCAAGTATACTACATGTATAAGTTACATAAAGTGTAAAGGCATGCATACAAACAAGTCATCCACCATGGGTTTTGGTTGAAGTTCTAAAAGTTATTGGTTAAGGAAGCGAGAGGCCCTTTTTCTTGAGTGTGATATATTTTTTAATGTATTTATTTAAATTAATTAAAGAGTGTGATATGCCAAAACCAAAGATGGAAAAAAATTGCAATTGACATTCAGTGAACTGTTTTGCACAAGTAAAATTCAAAAGTGTTTGTTGAACTCATGTCCTGCTGCAATAAACAGATATTTAAGTATTTCCTTTAGACTTCACAACCAATAGACAAGAAAATTAATTCCAATCAAAAGTTCTTCCTGGCATCCTTCGTTTGAACAATCACACTTACAAAAACTCAGTTCATTGGCCTCACATGGCACAAGGCTCTGTTGTTTGATGGATAGGGTCCATTGTTTCTTTTGTCATTTATTGCTTTCTCAGCCAATCCTGTGAGATGTTCCAAGAGCTTTGTAGCACTCCAATAAAGATGGTGAGTCAGGGACCAGTTGACCCGATCTTCTGTGGAACCCTGATGGGCAGAAATCAATAACAAAAGTCTGTACTTAAACAGTTTCATGGTCCATGTTAGTTAGAGACACAGCTTGGCCTGTAAATGGAAACAAAAAGAAATCACTGCAGAAGAGGAATAATTTTTAAAAGTTAACAACAACAACACTGCAACAACAATCTTTATTACACCTATTATATATACTGTTAGCGTTTCATTGTTTAGAAGTATGTGAAAGCTATAAAAGGGGAAAAGAAAAGCTAAACTATTAAATTTAAACTATTAATATGCTTGCATATTTATTATCGTTAGGAAACCCGAACGGCGAAAATCCGGCTAAAATCGCTAAAAAACAGCCTAAAAACTACTAGACAGTAAAGAGTACAGCATTGTATCGAGGTAAGTTGATTTTATTAAGAAAGTGTGATATTTCCTGTTTGTTTCCCGTACAAATTAAAACTTTTTATTACAGTACGTCAGTAACACAACAACATGTTCACGCGTCACCTTTGTTGAGCTTGGAAAGCCTGTGCTCCAGTAAACTCATTTTTTGCTGGGCTCCAGTCTCTCACGAGTTTAGCCTCGTCGCCAAACTGTTTCCAGGCTACCTCTTTTCCTCTCTGACCCTTATTTATTTATTTATTTATTTATTTGTTATTATTTGTTATTATTACTTATTTTTCTTACTACATCATACAAGCAGTACCTAAGGCATCGTTTACACGGACGCGGTTTCAAATCGACACGGTTTCATGACCTCGAAACCGCATCAAAAACGACACGGTTTCAAAGTGTTTACACGGAACCTATCCAACCGTTTACGTCATGGCGATCTCGTGCTCAGGCATTCTTTTGGAAGCATTTACCCGCCCAAAAAGTTGTCCCATCAAACACGAGTTCTTTCAGGCCGAATCCAGAATCGTCGTTTTGCTTTCTCTTCGTTACTCTGGAGCGTATCGACGAAAAAGTCAACATTTCAAGACATCTCTGCCTGTTATTACGATATGCCTCTTGGTTTATAGAGAGTAAAATATATGAAAGCTGAAAAAAACGAACTTAAATTGTGATTGTGCAAAAAAGCGCTATACTCCGTGCGAAGTTCACCATGTTTACCCTTCGCGAGCCAGTCAATTTCGCACCAAAATAAGTAACCGTTTTCAAATCGATGCGGTTTCGCCGTTTACACGACCAATGAAACCGTATCGTTTTGAAAACGCTCCACTTTTGAAATCGTTTTCAAAACGACCCGGTTCTGATAACGAACTCAACCGGCACCGTGTAAACGAAAGGCGTAACCGCATCGAAACCGATGCGGTTACAAATGAAACCGCGTCCGTGTAAACAGTGCCTAAGATAAACCGCTGTAATTTACAATACATAGGCGAGACTAAACGACGTTTAAAAGACCGATTTAATGAACACCGCCGTACCATAGATAACCCTAACACCAAATCTAAACCTACCACAGTCGCGGAACATTTCCTCTCCTCTCCTAACCACACTGCTAATGACATGCAATTAATCCCCATTGAGAAAATATTTTCTAACAGAGACTCAATCCGTAAGGCCAGGGAAGCTTTTTTAATTTCAAAAGGCAGAACAATTGATCCTGAAGGTCTTAACATCCGCGAAGAAACATATTAGTTAAGTTTTTCTTATAAGTTTATCTTTTTTTTAGACCTTTTTTCTAGTATTTTATTTTACACTGTCAATCATTTTAGTTCTACGTGTTTCCGGTATATAACTACATAAACACCCCTTCCAATGTAAATTCTCATTGTACCTGAAGAAGGCTGGTTTGGCCAGCCGAAATATAGTACACAAAACTTAAAACCATTCTACGTTGTATCGGCCCTTGCTTTTATACTCCCTAAGATAAACGCTGGCATCGGGGGTACAGGGTTCAGTTGCCCATCGGAGGAAGTCTTAGGTAAGGTAGAGCGCTTAACGGAAAGGAGAGGAGAGGAAGGAGAGGGAGCAGAGTATATTCCTGAGGATGAAGAAGATTTAATCTAGACCTGCAAAAACTTAATAATAGCTTGCATCATTTATCTTTGTTCTCCGACACAGATCTTAAGATTGTATTCTTTTTACGTTTAGAGGGGTCATGACTTTTTTCTTTTCCTTGGAAGGGGTCAAACCGCTTTGATTTGCCTTCTGATGTATCTTACCAGCCTACCTCTGGCATAAATAATGAATAGTTCCTACAAAGCTATTTTTTAAACTTTATTTCAGACGTTTAGTGCGAGCGGAACTCCTCCGGCTTTTATTCGTAACGTGAGGAACTACAAAGGCTAAAGTTATGTAGCTGGGATTCTTAGGGGTTGGAAAATCGGTTATCAACGTAGTACTAACAAATTATATTAAAAATGCAAATAAAAGGAACGAAGAACCCATTCCCCGTCCCCCTTGTACCTGCCAGTGTCTCGAGAAAGAAGCAAAATGTTCCACTTCCGGTTTGTTTTCTGGGACGGTGGCCATGCATTTTGTATAATTTTATAATTTTATTCTACAATACTTTGAACTCTAACCAGAGTTATAGAAGAGGTCCACTCATCGAGGCATTAAAAGTAAATATAGGCGGATATATATAGTACTGCCGTCCCATGTCCATGTGCTGTTAACCCTCCCAAACGGTGGCGAGGTATATAGCTCTTGTACAGCAAACGGTCAAATGGTACAACCAACCAACTGATTACGTTTTCTAACGTTTGCCGTTGCTTTTTTGTTTTTCCTATATATGAGTACAGTCATATATAGTAGAGTTTTGCTTTTATCAGAAATGTACGAATTATTTTGCATGATTTCCACGTACTCTTTATTAAATTCTCAGTTAACAAACTGACGCACATCGATTGCCGTATACATGATGCGAAATATCTCTAACCGTGTAGATAAAGTCGGCTAGTTAGCGGCACGAGATTCCGTTTATTCAGTATTAACACTGAAGTCATACATTGAATAAACGTAATCTCGTGGAAAACTCGGCTAGTTAGTCACGAGATTCCGCTTATTCAGTATAATAACTAATTTAATATTATATATGTAATGATATACTGAATAAAGTTTTTCACGAGATTTCTTTTATTGTTACTAAATGCGTAAATCACGAACTTCGTTGTTATATGAACTACCGTCAACTTCTTTAGAACTTTCTTCAATGACATTGCTTTTGTCCGGCGATGTTTTGAAGGTGATATCGGCGAAAAAGCTCGCTACACTACTGATTACTGATTACCAGCAATGTTGTTATAGCGGGCTTTGGCGGAATTCAGAATTCAGAGACAATTGCCCGAATGAACATCGCCCTACCCCACCTCGAGCATTCACATGGAGAAAACTCACCCCAGCTAAGCGGGTTGCCCGCCCCGGCTGACCGGGCAATCCGCCTCTGTGAGGTACCCCACGTCACATGTGAACGCGATCAAGAAATAAAGAGAGATTGTATGGAGAGGTTGGTAACCCCACCGAGGGTGGGTACCTCACTATCTCCCACCTTCCGGGGCCCCCCACCTCCATGTGCAATGAATCTGGTTCAATGCTACATTCATGGTGGTAATCCTATCTTTGAAATGACGTCATACGTAATGAATGATTATGTATTTTTCAAAGGTAAAATTCGCTGAATAAAGGATTTTTCACTCACAATAAAAGGACAAAGCCCTAGATTTCAGAATACCCGTTCACTTAATTTACATACCATTGAATAACAATGGTCCATTGAAATATGCTTCGTTCTTCAAAAGCTTCCGACAAAACGTCTCAAAAGTGAACGGGTATTCTGGATCCAGTACTCTTGTTCAGTTGGCCGTTTGGCGGGACGAGGGAATAACTAGTCTCCTACGCAGCCGTTCTTTGTCTCGTCACGCAACGCTCCTCGCCACTCCTACGCCGAACTGAGGAATTGGCGCGTACACTTTCCAGAAAATGGAAGGCTGATCCTGATTGGCTAATAGTCGGGAAAGGAATGTGGTTCGGTTTTCAGCAGCCGTTAGTGGCGAGGAGCGTTGCGTGACAAGACAAAGAACGGCTGCTTAGCAGACTAAGGAATAACATGAGTTAAAACATCAAAGCGGCGCGAAACCTCTCCCGGAAAGACCGAAACGGAATCCTTGCAATTGCAGTGGAAAAGGCCTAACCAACTGTTTACTCGACAGACAGTCAACATAGCGTTTTCAAACTCTAAGAAAAGGGCGGTTGTACACAGAAAAGACAACACGTACCGTGACAACCTGGCGTGACTAATTGTGTAATTCTTTCAGAAGCATTATTTTGAAATGTCTGGTTGCCTTCCGGTGAACAGGCCGCATGTCATGTCCGAACTATCAACAGCGAAGATGACGAACGATGCCACCTTTTCCAGTATTGCAGCGATCGCAGTCTCATTTGTAGCATTTCGAGCGTTTTACCGTGTCATAAAATCAAATATTCCTTTGCCTTCAGCCGTTTCTTCGAGCAAGGAGTGGTTGTACTACAATACATTGATTTCATTTGTTCACGCGCTGATTTCATCTGTTTGGTCAATTTATTGGTAAGTTGTTTCTGACCTTCCAGTAGATATGATTATTTTTTTTGTTTATTTCTGAGTCGCTCTGTACCGTGTGCATGATAAAGCCAACTCTAAATATTGTTCGCAGTTTTAATGATAACCCGGGAATGATCAGCAACCCAGCGATGAAAGACTGGAATTTGCCGTCACTGTACTTACTGGCGTTTTTAATAGGTAAGAACCGATTGCTCATACAACTTACCAGTAAACTGCTCGATCTAACCTTCACTGAAACGCTACGTTTGATGGTTTCATGTTCTAAGATTCATCACAATTGACTGAACGAGAGACATGTTGGTTTGAATATTTATTACGTAACCGAACCTGACAGATGTTTTCTCTCTGTACACATTTGACTTTATTGTCTTCATTCTGTTCATTCACTCCACTCGAATTTCTTGCGATCAGTCATGTTTCTGGAGCAATTGCAGAATACCCGGCCATTCCGAAGGTGCGTAGCCACGTAGCCGCGTAGCCACGTAGGTAGAGTGAGATGTATGTATGTCTCGTTCTTAAAGCATTGGCAAGGAATGACTTCATATCCATGTAGCTAGCTTTTTTAGGGGTATAACTCTGCAGTTACTTCGTGCTTTACTCTGAAACCCGTGGTCCGTGGTACCGCGGTCCACGGTCCCGTAGAGAATGAATGAGTAATTGTTCTAAGTATTAAACTGGGGCCGGTTCCTGAAAGGTGTAATAACTCTATCCCGGGATAAATCTGCCTTATTCCAGGAATACCTTTTGGAATAAGACAGTTTTATCCCTGGAATAGAGTTATTACACCTTTCAGGAACTGGCCCCTGGAGTGCTACCGCGGTCTGCGGTCCTGTAGTGAATAAATAAGTAATTGTTCTTAGTATTAAACTGGAGTGCTACCTCAGTCCGCGGTGAATAAATGAGTAATAAGATGGAGGCGAATTGCCAATGATGCCTGTGCAAAGGCTATAGTAGAATGCGGTTGTTGGATGTATAAAACGAATATATAGAGTAGATACCCAATTTGAAGTAAAATTACTCCCAGGTAAAACTACAGCCTAAAAATGGAAAGCTACGGAGCCTGATGCTGTAAAATAAGCTCTGCTGATGAAATATCTTGTGTTCGAAGGATTACAATCGTGTAGTGGCTGCACTGACCTGCACCCCACACATACCTTGGTTCATAATTTAGAACTGCATCAATCTATCAACCGATGCATCTCATTAAAATGGAGTGCTACCGCGGTCCGCAGTCCCGTAGTGAATAAATAAGTAATTGTTCTTAGTATTAAAAACTGGAGTGCTACCTCAGTCCGTGGTCCCGTAGTGAACGAATGACTAATTTAGCTAAGTCTTTAATTGATGTGAAATCTGTGTATCTGAAAGCAATGGTCAATGCGTGTAATTTTGGGCATTAACGCTTAAAGAACGAGGTATACACACCTCTGTTCGTTGTTACGTTTGACTGCGGACCGCGGACGCGGTAGCAAGACGTTTAAAGTAATATTAAGTGGCCGGGTATTCTGCATCTTGATCTAAACAATATGTTCTGTTACTTGTGTTTTACTTAGAGGTTTGTATTTTTAAATTGAAATATCAATAGCGAAAAACAAAAATTAAATTTGAATAGGTTAAATAGGAGCGCAACCTCGTTCCCAGAGCGGCTGGTATAAATTACAGTTCACATTCCACAGGTCGACATACAGGTCACCACGCTACAGATGAATAAAGAAGCCCAAAAGTGTTTCCTAGCCCTAATCACTATCCAAAATCTTCTTATAGATTGAGGAGAAACTGTTTGGTTTAGTTACCAATAAATAAAACAGTGACCTGTACCTTTGACCTGTGGATTATACCCGCCTTTCCCAGAGAGGTTGATAGGAGCGCACTTTGCACTTTGAACAGTCAGTGAGATGTTTCTGAATTGGCTTCCCCCTGGGGGTTGATCTCAAAGGGATTGTAAACTTATAAAACCTCCCAAAGGGTGGGTGGAATAAAAAAAAACTTACTTTCTCACGGCAAAATTTTACACGGCCATGAGACTGGAATCTACGAAAACATAATCATGGATCAAAACGTGGACGAGTGGCAAGATGAAAGCGAAGAGGATCTCATAAAATACTACTTTTATCGAGGTTTTCAATATAAAGACATCCTAGAATTTCATCGACGTATCACAACATCGAAATAAGCGAAAGAACACTGCATAGAAGACTGAGGATCTACGTACTATCCAGGAAAAATCCTGAGTACGATGTGAATGCCGTAATTGACGACGGTAGACGAATGTTAGACGGCCCTGATTGCATTTCTGGATACAGGCACGTGTGGCATAGTCTTCAGTTAAAGGAACATCAAGTTCCTCGACTAGTGGTAATAATAATAATAATAATAATAATAATAATAATAATAATAATAATAATAATAATGATAATAATAATAATAATGATAATAATAATAATGATAATAATAATAATAACCTTTATTTACCCTCGGTAGTATTTGTAGCACAAAGGCTAGCGGGGCCGAGCAAATACAGAAACAAATAAAGTCAAATAAACATAACACGATAAGAATCCTAAATGGCCGGAGGCAAACCAGTTGGCTATTTACAAGGATGATCGAGGAGTTGAACAAGGGACTACCCAGAACAACACCAGCTAATGGCTAGAGCGGGATTTGAACCCGGGGTGACCGTATTGAAATCCAGCGCCCCAAACCACTCGGCCATCCTGCCTCCCGAAACTTTGAGACTTTGCTGCGTGAATTGGATCCTGATGGATGTCAACAGACAAAAGAGCACAAACTGAAACCAAATGCCGTTTGGCGTGCAGACGGCCTATGGTTTTCCCATTCATGGCTGCATAGACGGCTGGAGCAGGCAACTTCTGTGGCTAGTAGTTACTCGATCTAACACCTCCCCTGAAAACATAGGATCTTACGGATCTTATAGGATCACCACGTGTGGTGGGTGTCCACGTGAACTGGTCAATGATTTGGGTACAGAGAATACGATCATGGCCTCTGCGCAAGCCTTTTTTTGTGACGATGATAACGCCCACAGCTATGTTGCGTCCCCGCGGAATCAAAGGATCGAGGGTCATTGGTCACAGTACCGAAGAAACAGGTCAAGTTGGTGGATAAAGTTATCCAAAGATCTTGTTGAAAGAGGTGATCTTAACACGAGTAACACGGTGCAGAAGGATTGTCTGTAGTTCTGCTTCGCAGATGAGCTTCTACAAGAAGATCTGGACACTGTTAAAGGACATTGGAACACGCATCGAATATGGAAATCAAGACATGACACCATACCTGGTGTTCCAGACGTGCTGTATTATCTGCCCGAAGGAAGGGGTGGGAACTCAAATTTGTTACTCTCGATGGGAAGAAGACAATAAGCATTTTGAATATTTTCGGTATGTGACAGCCTCTAGCTCTTGACCTGGCAAAGTCTGTACATTGGAGAGAAGCCTTGTACCTGTACCACAAACTTGTTTCAGTATCAGTCTCGGGTGGTTCTTGAGCCACTATAGCCTATAAAGCTCTCTTAACTTCCAAGATTGCTAGTATTAGTTCATTTGTTACTCATTACTGACATTGTTGTACTCAAGCCTTCGTTCACACTTCACTTCACTTTCACTTTATTTCAATAATTTATGATATACAATTTAGAAAAAGACACAACCTGCATGCAGCAAAGCTAATCGAGGCGGGTTGTGTAACTTATTGTGTTATTTTAATGCCCTCGATTTCGAAGAAGTTGGAAAACACTAGCAAGTTAATGGCATTGACACTAGTCCTCTTACTGCACAAAACGCATATGTAACTACTTCTAGATTCATTCTGAGGATACTTAGCATCTGTGAAGTAAAGGAATTTGTAAATTCACATGCAAGGTAAAGCAAAAATCAAATACAGAATTTCTTAGAGAACCCTTGTTCTCCAAAACGGTGGTCATCAAAATATTTGTTTTCCTGCGGGAAAGTATAATGAGCACCTTGGGCCACGTTTAATAAAAGCAAATAAAGAAATGAATTCATCTTAGCCCAAATTTTTATTTCAATCTCTTATACAGCTCTCTTGGAGGCAAAGTCGCCCCCAAGGGATCTGGGTACGAGATTAAATTTATTTTGATTAATTTTTTTTGTATGTATTATTGAATTTTTTTGTGGTTCCGTGCGGGTTCCGGATGTTTCCGGCAGGTTCCGAGTAGGTTTCGGCAGGTTCCGGCAGGTTCCGGGGTGGTTCCTCGTTTTACAGACACCCGCAGAAGTCGGACGCATGCTTTCTGTTGTCGAAAACTATTTGTTTGCAAATTGAAAATGGGTTTGCGGTTTGGTCCGCACAAGGCCAAAGCGTGTAAAACTGTTTTGAGAGTTGCCATCGAGAGTGATTTAAGTATGACCAAACGCAAATAGATCTGTGGTAATATTGCGTTGTTTACCTCTTAGGCCCGTTTCAAACTTCGTGCTATTAATCAAATAAAAATTCGACTTAAGCACGACGTTTGAAATGTCGTGCTACTTCCGTGTAGCACGGCAAGGCTTGCCGTGCTACACGGTTGTAGCACGACTTGGTTTCAAACGTCGATCTACTGCCGTGTCAAGATCAATTCATAAATTAACATTTTGGATTTGCCTCGTACAACGGCTAGGGACTATAGCCTCCTTTGCAGCCGTTGTTTGTTTCGGTCCTTCCCCACCAACGTCTGCTGAACCGAGCTGGACATACCATTCCCATTGTGTCTGAGTATCCAATCAGGAGGTAGAATAGAACCGACACAAACAGCGGCACCGAAGGAGGTTACGGGAACTTAGCCACCGAAATTTAAAAGCCACGATGTAATTGGTCAGTTCCTGGAATGGAATGTACGGCTCGGTTCAGCAGACGTTGGTGGGGAGGGAGAATAGGACCGAGACAAACAATGGCTGCGAAAGGAAGCGTCTAGTACAGCGGGTTTGACCGCGGAAGAATGGGACGAGTACGTAGAGTTCCGCGGAAAATTCAAAGCTGTTATTTACATTAAGCAAGCCGTCGCGTTGTACGAAACGTTTATAATCGTTTTCAGTGAAGTGGGTTCGTCATGCCATCCTTTTAAAGAAATAAGAGATTTGCTTCTTCTTTCCAGCGGTGTAAATTTTATTTCTGTACACAACTCAACATCATTTCGTCGACTCCATTCCATGCGCATAAAAACAACAAAATTACATTATGATCTACAATAAGAACTGTGCTTTTCGATTATAGAAAAGCATTTGACCTCATAGATCACGGTATATTAGTCAACAAGTTAAAATCTCTAAATTTACCAGTTAGCATAATTAATTGGGTCATAGATTTTTTGTCAAATCGCCAGCAACGAATTAAGCTTGTAGAGGGGTGTTTTTCCGAATGGGGTTCAGTCCCCTCAGGCGTCCCCCAAGGCACTAAATTGGGTCCCTGGCTATTCGTAATTATAATAAATGATCTGAATATCAGAAACGCCTCCTTGTGGAAGTACGTTGATGATACGACTGTATCAGAAACCATCCCCAAGGGGGCAATAAGTTACGCGCAGCTGGTAGTAGATGAGGTAGTGGAATGGTCAAGGTTAAATCGATTTCAGTTAAACACGGATAAATGCAAAGAGCTCCGTATATCATTTGCTAAAAATAAGCCTGACCTTCCTCCTTTGATGGCATTTGGTGACGCCTTAGAGGTGGTCGACAGCGCAAAGCTATTAGGCGTTACGATCACTAGTAACTTAACGTGGAATTTACACGTTGCTGAGGTTATTAAAAAGGCCTCGAAGCGCCTTTATTTCCTCTTACAATTAAAACGTGCCCATGTCCCTAAGAGTGATCTTGTTACTTTCTATACGAGCTGTGTTAGGTCAGTGTGTGACTATGCCGTCCAAGTCTTTCATTCGTCCCTTCCACTTTACTTAATTAATGATCTCGAACTTGTTCAAAAAAGAGCGTTATCAATTATCTATCCATACGCGAGCTATAATGAGGCGTTAGTGCAGGCAGGCCTAAGTAGGTTAGCCGATCATCATCAAGACCTCTGTAAGTCTCTTTTCGACAATATTTCCGAAGACAAAAACCATCGCCTGCATTATCTATTACCACCCCAGTTTAGCACTACGTACTCACTAAGAAACCCAAGAACTTTTAACATCAAATTTAACACAAAGAGGGCTAACAACACCTTTTTTGATGCACAATGCCATCTTGTAAATAGTTTTAAAGCCTAGGTCTTTTGAACAATTTTGTGAATTTTAACTAGTGATAAGTGTTCAATTGTAATTATTATTGTTGTTATTATTATAGTTTATCATAAATTTATTATTGTAAATATTATAGGACATAATTCAGCCTATTGGCTGCGACGTTTTATATAAATAAACTATCTATCTATCTATCTATCTATCTATCTATCTATCTATCTATCTATCTATCTATCTATCTATCTATCTATCTATCTATCTATCTATCTATCTATCTATAACTTAATATCGAACTTGATTTCCTCAAACGCTTTCCTCGCCCAAATGCTAATAAACAAGTTCCAATAAGAAAACTATTTCCATAATGAATGGTTTCCAAATTCGATTATGGGGAAAAGCCGTACCGAGAGCCGTGAAAGCTGATTAAGCTTTGCTGTCACAGGTCGCCTAGCCTGCAGAGCAGGCGTATTTTTTTGTGGGCGAGCGGTAAAGCATACGATACAGGATTCGAATACTCTATGCCGCCATCTTGGATGATAAAGCTGACAGAGGGTTTGGGCGAGCCCAAAAAGAATTCCAAGGGAGAGGACGACAGGTTTAAAAAAGAGGAGGGGGAAGGTGTGGGGAGAGGGAAAATACGCCTGCCCGCAAACATTGTTTGTTTGCAGAACCCGTTCACCGGATGGACGGGGGCTCTTACCCGTTCCTCATCCGCCCCTCCTCCACTAGTCTCAATTCTCTACTAGCTGCGCATCCAAAATGGCGACCTTCTAACGAATGTTCGAATATATATAAACGAGTGTTCCTACACCCAAAAACGCCTGTTCTGCAGGCTACAGGACGCCAGAAACACGTTGTTTGAGTTTCACGCCTGCCACTGCATTTACTGCTCAAAATCGGCAAATGTTTGTATAGAAAATCACCAAGGACGGCCAGAAAGTATGTTGCCGCTTAGCTTCGAACACTGGCATACGAAGCATGTACAATGCAGGAAAATACATCAACAGACTTACGTACTTTCCACTACGGCCCGGCCCGCCATGATATCCTGTATATACGGCTAGAAACCAGGCCACTGACGCGTGTTGGGAAGCAAAATTGCTTCCGGTCACCATACTAGACGCTTCCGTAGTCCTTGCTTAAAGTCCCTAATGATATTAATTCTACTGTGACATGACGATGTTGTATCTCAAAAAAGAAACAGTGAAGTTTGGTAAATAGTAATGGTAAATCTCATATTTAAAATCATATGGTAAAATTCATATTTAAAATCTAAATTATAATATTACTATTTCTAATTACTAATTACAACTATTACTTCTACTACTACTTCTACTACTAACTGAAATGTTACTAAGTACAAGGTTATTATTGTTAATTATATTAAAAATCTGTTTTCTATGAATGCCGTGCCTTATTTGTCATTATAGTAATCGTTTAAAAGTGCCTTGAATTGAGTCAGAGATTCTGCTTGCCGTAAATTTTGTGAAAGGCTATTCCAGAGAACAGCACCACTGTAGCGAAAACGTGAGTTTGAATACTGGCGAGCTAATTTAAGCTTCTGGTCTCTCTGCCTCATCGACGCTCTTATCTCTGGCGTTATGACTGGGGAGTCTTTACTGTATCTAGTATTAAATGCCCTCAGGGGAGCAAGTTGATCCAGAATTGAACATCAAGAAAGAGCTTATTCAAACACTCTACTTTGTCATCGACCTCTACCGTGCTCCAAGGGACTGCTCGGATCGCGCTGTACGAGAAGTCTACGTTGTGACTTATAGACTAATGCTAATTTTGAGACGTTTTCAAACAGACCATATTCGTATTCTCGATATTGACCTGGATCTAGCACGAAGTAGACACGAGCTAGAGTCTCTTGCGGGTGCCGAATGCATTCACATATGAAAAGGCTCCCCCGTTTAAGCCTTGTGTGCATGCTAGTTCCAGCTCATTACGGAGAATATACAAACTGTAAGGTCTATTCCTTCGAGAGAAGCGAAGCTTTCGTAAATATTCTACGGTTTCAAATGTCAATTTCCCTACCCTTGGGTCGCCACTAAAAGTCAATTTCCCACCCCTGGGGACCACAGCCCATGCACAGTAAGTTAAATAAACGAAATGATAGGCCAAATTTCCCACCCTGGGGACCATTGTGGATGTCAAAATCCCCACCCACGTGCGCTTTACGAAGTCTAATTCCCGCGGGCTGCCCACCCCCCCCCCTCCCTCCCATCCTGGAGCAAACCATTGATAGGTGCATTACATGCTGTGCGTGACGACAGGAAGATGGTTATTGAGTGCTAATCAAGTTCCCTTTTTTGTCACGCTAGGTTATATGTTACATGACACTTTGGACATTATAACACATGATTTCAAAGGATCACCTGGACTTATCATTCATCACATTGTGGTAAGCTTTACCTCAGTATTTCATAGGACAGTCACGCTGATTTTTTTCCAAGCCATGGTCTTCCCTCTCTACTCTGCTTGGCCAGCCCCACGTTATGAAACCTGACGAAATGACAGGAGTACGATTCTTAGTTTCTCTTTGGAACATTTTTCCGTCTGAGACTAAAAGAGAAGTCAACCCTGTGGGTCAGTTAAAGTTGACAGCTTAGTATAAGTCTCTATGTACCCTAGGTTTGTGGTTTTAAACCCTTTAACCCCCAAGGGGTCTCCATTTGACGAGTAAAATCTTCTGGCGTTAGACAGAGTAAAATCTATAAGTCATTAATAGGAGAAAAGGGTTGAGGGAGATAGTTTTTTAACTCTTTAACCCCCAAGGGGTGTCCCTTTGACGAGTAAAATCGTCTGGCGTTAGACAGAGTAAAATCTATAAAGTCACTCTTAGGGAGGGAAGGGTTTTTAAAAAATCCATGTAATGGACTACGAGGTGCATTTCATTATTATTCAGTTTTGTTCCGCAAAGGTTAGGCGCTGTATGATCCCCGTATTTCAAGTTCGTTTATGATGATGATAATGATGATGATGATGATGATGATGATGAACGTTCTCATTGCTTTTAATTGTTTCTTGGACTCCCTTAGAACTTGGCCCTGGTCCTTGGTTCTGGTTATTATTATTATTATTATTATTATTAGTATTGTTGTTATTGTTATTGTTATTGTTATTATTGTGAAGCTTTGGTTATCCGTGCTTTAAGTTCATTTGTAGTATTCAGTGTTACGAAGATCCAGAGCGTTGGTCAGTTAGTTGGTTCTAGTGTTATATACACCTTATTCCAAAATGGCTGCCGCTCGGAATGATCTGGGGAGAGCAGCACGGAAACGAGGCATCGAGGGCCGGCGTGAAAATCTTGTGGTGTTTACATATGGTAATCGTGAGCGATCATGCTTCAAAATTGCTCTATTCCATTCTGTCCTAAGAACATTTATGTGGAAAAATGGTGTGAAAATCTCTTCTCAGAAGTTTCCAGAAGACCGACGTGTAGTGTGTTCAAGCCGAATGGATTGTTGCCATACGAAGAGATCTTGGAATTAACTCACTCGATCAAGGGTTTGTTTGCGCCACTTCAAGTCTTCGGGTTATATTTGTTCGTTTGCTGGTCGCGAGAAAACTTTGAAAACTACTGCTGTACCATCCGCTTTTCCGTGGAAGAAGTGTTCGCTCGTCAAACGAAAAGCACCAAAGGATAGTAGTCTGATCAAACGAAAAAGACTGAGGAAAACCACAGCAACTCCTGACCTACTGTCATCAACCAAGACATCGTGATTCAGATATTTACTCCTGATAGAGATTCTAGGGAGCTATAAAACGACTGTGAGAAAGCTGTCCATGATCTGGACTGTGAGAAAGCCGAGCTTACTGAAAAACTCACACAATTCGAGGCGGATATTTCCAAGATTTACAATCAAAAGTATTTAGCGTCGATAGATTTATGAAGTTAGTTAAAGATTTGGCTTTTTATTCTGGATTTCCCAATAGAGACATTTTAAAGAGTATAATTCAGTGGTTAAATCCGGTGAAAGAAGGTGAAAACATTAATTATTGGCATTCACCTTCTCATGATGTAGCAAATATGAATTAGAGAAATGATGAAGATGCCCCTGAACAAGGAAGACCAAGGCAATAAGCTTTCTGAAGGTCAGCATCATTTCAGTATGACCCTCTATGGCCACATGCCTGCTGATTTTAAAGATAAATATCCTTCTACCAGGGTCATAATTGACTGCAGTGAGCTCTGCTGTCAAATGCCTAAGAGTCTTCGTTTAAACAGTGTTCTTTTTATAGCTCGTATAAAAACCGGCATACCAATCTGAAGGAGCTCATTGGAGGGTCGGTACATTTCACTGACCCCCAGTCCATGGACTACCATGATGGACTACCGAAATGGACTACCACAATGGACGGCTAAATGGACTACCTAAATGGACGGCTAAATGGACTACCAAAATGGACTACTCTCAATTACCTACCTTGAAAAAAAAATCACTAAAGCTTGGTTGTTTTGATCGATTGAGCGCGAACTCCGCCATCTTGTTTTTGTTTAAAATGCTGCTGGTCAGCTGTTCTGCAGGCGCATTCATTCGTCGCACGTGATGGCTGATACGTTGGATGGTGAGTAAAAATTGGAAGCGATAATCGTTTGCATCTCTGTCTTATGAGTAAGTTTTTGAATCCTTGCACTTGCAAGTTGGAGACCAAATCTTTCGTTGATACTCTCTTTACTATTATTTTTAGACGATCCCTTGCCTGGCATTCTTGATGCTTCAGATGGTAAGTGAAAGATTCCATTCTGTTCTCAGCTCTTCCCAGGTTTTGCAAATTAAAAAAAATATCTTGTCTTTGCTAATTTTGTAGGCGATTCCTTGCCTGGCTTCCTAGACGCCTCTGAAGATGGTAAGTAGTGCTTTAAGGTTTTTGCGAAATTAAAAAATGAATGTCAAACTTCTGCTATTATTTGCAAGGGATCAAGAATCTTATCTCGCCTTGAGTGAACACCAACGTTTTAAGACTTTTAACTAATGCAATAAATATACTGATCTTGTTGATACAAGTCATTATAATCTTGCCAAATAGCTCAAAACTTCGAAACCTTGACCGCTAGTTTTGAACTTGAAGATTTTGTATAAGCTTTTGAATGTCAGCTAATCTGTTTCAAGTCGCACTGATAGCATTTTAATATGCTTTTACACTGCATTTAATTGTATTTAATTTTTAGCTATATACTTGTATTTCGCTAGATTTCAGAATACCCGTTCACTTAATTTACATACCATTGAATAACAATGGTGTCCACTGAAATATGCTTCGTTCTTCAAAAGCCTCCGAGGCAACCTACCTACCTAAACTGTTTTACAACGTAAGAATTTGTGGTGAATCGGATGCGATATCATAAAGGATTCTTTTCTTAAAAAAAAATCATGTGGCGACTTTTTTGTGTGCGCCTTTACCATGTTGAAATGGGTCAGTCTTTGTTGTTTTATAAGCTACTAAGTGACGTATTGTGATACACAAAAAGGAGAGATTTATTCTTATTGTAGTTGTGACATTTTTTATAGATGATGACAGGAGTGAAGATAATGATGTTGTTCACCAGCTCAGTGTGTTCTTAGAAGAAAGAGATCAAAGAAGGTGGGGTTACTGCTTCATTTAGTGACCTTTTAAAAGGGGAATTGAGATCTTGAGAAGGGTGAGGTCTTTAATATTTAAACATCAGCAGAAGTGATGCAGACTTAATATCCATACCCTCCCCATGGAAGGTCATTGGAAATTTCAAGGTGGGTTGGGGTGGTCTCAAAAGCCAATCTTACTCCATGTATGCTTGTAATAGTACTAATCATGGGCATTATTTGATCGCTTCTGTGCAGTAGCTGAGTAAAGTTTATTCACATAATACTTGTCAAAAAACTTGAAACGATCCTTGCTTCATTATTTTCAAGGTCATAATTTGCTTCCACAAGTAACAGTTTTGAGCCCGGTTTTCGGTAATTCTTATTTCCTTTCCAAAACATATACATTTCTATTTTAGTATCTGTACACAAAAATATGCAATAAAATATATGTATATAGGTTACCGTGCTCGTAGACGATTATTAATTGCTCTTGCATGCAAAACCTAATAAAATAAGTGGCCATTTTGTTTATGTGCATGCGCTAATTACACATAATATTCTGTGTGTTAAGGATGCAATACTAAGGAATTCCCAGAAAGGGTTATGTAAGCATAGCTTTATTTCCTCTGCATGGAAAAAATGCAAATCAATTTAAGTGTCAGGCACTATTGTTGTGAAGGCCATCATCAGGGAAAGCAACTCTTTCTCCTAAATTTACGTGTAATTTTAGTGAAGCTCTGATACAAGTTCTCATGGAGATTTTATTTTTAATCTATAGAGCCACTACTGTAATAGTATTAAGTGATGATGATGACACTTGTGCTGGGAGTAGCAGCTCCCCTCAGAGCATTGAGGTACATTAATTTAGTACACCTTATAGGAGGAGTTGTAAGAGTTCGAAAGGTCAGCTGGGTCCCAGTCTTTCAGAAAATGTGTTGCTCATACAGGCATGAATACTTTTCCCCACCCCCTATTTTTTTTAGGTCACTATTTCAGGGTTCAGGAAAACCTTATGGTGGGTTCCAGTAGTTTTTTTCCTTTTTCTTTTGCAAAATTCCATCACACCCCAATATTGTGGCTAAAAAATGTTAATAAGCCAGTTCATCCTTTATCATTAAAAAGAGTGGGATCCAATTGAAGTTCAAATCTGTTGCCATGGCAACCCAAATATGTGGTCAAAATACCCTATTTTGGACCATTTGAGGTTAACTTAAAGACTGTTGAATTTGAATTCATTTCATAATTCAAGGGCCTAAATCTGGTTGTCGAATTTAAGCCTTGAATATTGTAAGACTGAATGGTCCATCGTATCTTATTTTTCTGCGAAAAGATATGGTACAATTGTGAAAGGCACTGATATGATAATAGTACATGTAGTTAGTTTGTTATTCAGTTGATATCCAAGCATTATTGTTATGCTCTTGTGCCATATTGAGTGTATTTTCCATTCATACCTATAGCCAAGTGATTCAAGTGATGCAAAATTGGATGTTTCAGCCTCACCACGAAAGTATGGAGGAGAAAATGTGAAGCTATTTGAAGGTCATCAAGGGTGCAGGATGGTAACGCTAGAAAACCTTGAAAATCCATTTATCATACCACTGCTGATGAACTGTAAGATGGATAACCCCGAGTTGATTTCCTCACGAATGCCTTACTCCATTCAAGAGAATGGAACATTTATCATTGACCTTAATTCCTTGGACCATAGGAAAGATATCTTTTGTGATGACAATGGAGTATGGGAGATGACAGGAAATAGAGAGAAGTTGTTCTCCGTTACAAAGAACTTAGATGGTCAAGTTTCTTCACTGTGCAAGGTTTCATCAGAAGCGGACATATCAGTGAGAAGGCGCCCATACACTTGCAAGTCGTGTCCTCAATTTCACAAGACAATTGTGACAATTGAATACGGAAAGTCGATTGAGAAATGGTTTCCTTTAGTGCTTGTTCATTATTACTGGGAAGGGAAGCCAAGAAAGTTTAAAGTTGCTTCACATGGCAATCGCAAGCTTGGAGCCTTGGTGCCACCATATGTGAAGACAAAAGAAAGCACAAAGCAGAGTCTGGTACAAAACCTCTCAGAGAATAAGACCAATCCAAAACGTGCACTTTTCAAGGCAATTAAGGATAGTGGTGGGGTTTGTGGTGCAGAGAGTGCGAGTTCTTTGCCAAGAAATGTACGACAAGTCAAAAACATAAAACATCAGCTGGGACTTACATCCTCTGCAGCATCAAAAGGCAGCAGTGACCCACTGATGGCAGTGCTTGACCTCCAGAAGGGCTCGTATTCAGGATTTGTTCGTGAAGTCACTTGCAATGATCTGCCAACAGTGATGCTCTTCACCGACCAACAAATAGATGACATCATTCGCTTCTGCTGCCATAAGAAACGGAACTTTGTATCTGAACTTGGCTTGGATGTAACATTCCAATTGGGGCCATTTTATCTGCTTGTAACCACTTACAAAAACCCCTTGCTTACTGTGAAGGGTACCAGCCATCCTCCTTCTCTTCTTGGGCCAGTTATGGTATGCATGACCAAAGACGAGTCTACATACCTTTCATTCCTCCACTGTTTATTAAGAGCTGTACCTGGGCTGGGAAACTCTCTTCATGCAACTGGAACAGATAACGAGTCTGCCCTGCGTAATGCCATCTCTGCTGGTTTCCCTCAGTCACACCCGCTACTCTGTTACTTGCACAGCAAAAAAAATGTCAAAGAAAAGTTAAGGCGTTTGGGGCTGTCACAAGCCCTCAGTGGACGAATTCTTGAGGACATCTATGCCAAAGGTACTGGACTTCTGTGGTCCAATTCTAAGGAAGAATTCGACAGGAGGGTGCAAGTTTTAATGGAAGACTGGCACAGGTTGGAGTCATCAGAGCGCAAAGAGCCAGAGTTTGTGGAGTACTTCCATAAGTTTAAATTGGAGGACATGAGAGACAGAATGGCCAAGTATGTTGTGCAGGAGCTAGGGCTGGGGGAGGAGCCTTACTTACAGAACATCCCAGAAGCTGTAAACGCCATGTTAAAGGAGTGGAATAACTTTGTCCCCCAGGAGTTAGATCGTTTTGTTGTTTCCCTGTACGAGTTTGTTGAATCGAATACAATGGAAACAGAGTTAGCTTGGTTTGGACTATCAGACAAGTGGGAAGTTTCTGATGAGTTTAAACAGCACATTCCACGTCAACAATATGGTGAGATGACAAGGGAGGAGAGGGAAACTGCAATGAAGCAGATGTCAAAGCTTTGCCCAGACCCAAATGCCTACAAGAAGTGCAGAAGGTTCAAGTTTAAACAACCCTCATCAACTTCTTCCTCCCACACACCATCCACTGTTGTGCCAGTTGCATGTTCAAGCAGCATCAGTGATCTTGCGCAACTGGAGGGTCAGTTTTCCAGAGAAGAAGTATCCAGCCTTTCAGAAAAGGCTAAAGCCCTTATCCAAAACAAGGGCGTGCGTGAAGGCTTTCAAACTGGCTCATTTTTAGTTGACAGTGGTGCCTCACTTCCTTGCAAAGTACAGCTTTTGAAGAGTGGCAAGTGTTCCTGTTCTTGCAGTTTTTTCAGTCGTAACAGTATCTGTCATCATTGTGTCGCAGTTGCCATCCACACAGGAAGAGTAAAGCAGATAGTTGCAAGTTTCCCAGGAAGGAGTTTAACTCGGGTCAGCACATCATCTGCACCCAAATCAGTTGGAGCCAAAGTGCCACCTCGCAAGCGTCCACGAGAAGAGGTAACGGTACCACCCCAGATTGTCTTGGACGACCACCAATTTACATCCGAAGCAATTGGTGACACAACTGTGGTCATAAGGAGGAGGGCCAAACCCAGTGACCCTCCACCAAATGCACCTCTTGTCCTGAAAAGTATTAGCGGAGGTATTAGAAAATGTGCTGGATGTCAAAAGCCACTGTCCACACCTATTGAGGGCTACAATGAGGAGGATGACAAGAAGTATTGCTTTGGCCGTTTTGAAGCGTACAACTTCTGGAACAAGACCACCCAAAGGTACCAGGCAACAACTTCCACACGGCATTACCACCTAAACCCAGTTTGCACCAAGGTGAGGCAGTCCGAAGGTTCATTCCAAATCAGTGCTGGAAATGTGCAAGTCAGCCACCACCTACACACAATAATAGAGAAGCGATTTTCATATAATCTCATTTAAGAGCAGACCTGAAATTCACTGTATGTATGTAGCCAATTTTTGACTGGTAAGCTTAGATTTGGAACCCGTTTTGGTTGACATTTTCTAGAAAAAACAATAATTATTCCAAGATAATGTTCAACAGCAGCCCTGTCAGAGATGGAGCTGTTACCAAAAATTGCTCATGTTTCGTCCTTTATTATTGTTATTTATATTATCAGCTGTCTGCAGACTTTTCATTCTGCTGGAAGTTGAAATGACACTGACATTGGAATGGGATGTACTTTAATATGATCTTGTTCATATTTACATTTTTCATATTTCTGTTTTCCAAGTGTATGGAACTGGAATGAACAGTTGTGCTTTTGAAACCAAATGAACAGAATTAAGTTACATAATAGAACAGGGTGGCTATCTGAAAAGAGATAATTTAATTATTAATACTGGAATTTTAATTTCCTGTTGTTTACTTGAACTGTTCTATGAATAAATGTTGTGTTACTGTTATGACAATCATTAACTGTCCGGATAGTTGAGATGGAAGATGAAATGACACTGACATTGAAATAGGAAAATGTAGCCCTTAGTTCAAAATCTTGTCCTTGTTCATAATCTTGTTCATGTTTATGTTTAAATGTATGCAACAAGTTTAAAAGAGCTTCTGAATTATGTGACCGACATCAAATTTCTCCAAAATTATATCAACACCTCATCATACCTCATTCTGGGAATTTCAAAATAATCACCAAAGGTAAAATCCTGGGGGGTGGGGGGGGGGGGAGGGGGTTACTCCCTTATATGGGCTATATGGGCTCCCTTATATGTGGCCCCAAAGGATATGGTTTTTCAGCTGTTCTGGTCTGAAATAGGGTATCGATTTGACTTCATCATTAAGCGATGAGACCATGGACAAAAGGTCTTCTCAAATTACATTTACTTAAGCCATGTATGTGAAATAGGTCTGAAATAGGGTATCAAATTTTTGGTCAGGTCTGAAATAGGGTAGGTAAAATCACAGATTTTGGTCTGAAATAGGGTAAGGGTTTCAGGAAGTGGGCCGCACACCCCCACCTAACTTCTGGGAGCAACCCCCCGAGGGTAAAATGCTTTGATCTCATGTGAAATATCTCCTAACTAATATGAAAATGTATGGAGATCAGTCATCTTAATTGAATGGAATCTTTCACTTACCATCTGGAACATCAAGAAAGCCAGGCAAGGAATTGTCTACAAATAATAGTAAAGACGGTATCAACGAAAGATTTGGTCTCCAAATTGCAGGTGGAAGGATTCAAAAACTTACTCTTAAGACGGAGATGCAAACGATCATCAATACACAAATTTTTACTCACCATCCAACGTATCAGCCATCACATGCGACGAATGAATGCGCCTGCAGAACAGCTGACCAGCAGCATTTTAAACAAAAACAAGATGGCGGAGTTCGCGCTCAATCGATCAAAACAACCAAACTTTAGTGATTTTTTTTTCAAGGTAGGTAATTGAGAGTAGTCCATTTTGGTAGTCCATTTAGCCGTCCATTTTGGTAGTCCATTTAGCCGTCCATTTAGGTAGTCCATTTAGCCGTCCATTTAGGTAGTCCATTTAGCCGTCCATTGTGGTAGTCCATTTCGGTAGTCCATCATGGTAGTCCATGGACTGGGGGTCAGTGAAATGTACCGACCCCTCATTGGAATCTCACCTGGGGGTGCCAAAACATTTATTAGTCAACTTTCCATGGGGCACTTTTTATTGGAACCAAAGGTCAAATGACCTCTGAGGAAACAAATTGTCTCCCTTCAAATCCACGTGGAGTGTGTGAACAAAAAGACAAAAGACTTTCACATATGGGACAGTGTAGTGCATTTACTTTGTTTAGTGTTGTCAGTCAAATGTGGTGTGTTTGTAAGCATAAACACATAACTCGCGTACAGGTAACTTGGCCATTTATTTTCAGTTTGCTGACTATTTTGAACTATTATTTCTGATTTTCTGAACTACATTTCCGAGAAAAAAAAATCTCCATTTTAGCGTTCCAAGGAAATAAAATTTTGGTTAAGTTAATCCCGGGTAAATATTTTTTCTACATGTTTGTAGTGCTGTAGTCAGCTTCCCTGGGCCAAGTGGCTCGAAGCATGGTTAGCGCTAACCCGGGTTAAATACCATATTATGACAACTGAACTTAGGCCCGGTTCATACGTCGCATTTCTGCCGTGTCGAATGCAATTCAAACAAAAGATAATGAGGCAAATCATCTCATTATCTATTGTCTCAATTGCATTCGACACGGCAGAAATGCGACGTATGAACCGGGCCTTATAGGGTTAAATACATCTTAATCATGATTAGCGCTAACCTCAGCCTGAAAAGCTCTTTACCGGCTCAGTCGTTATATGCCGGGTATAGATGAGATTTTCGTCCGGGTCGACTAGAAGATAGTCGGTCTTTTAATTCAAATAATACTCAGCCTTAGCAAGGTCGGCGTTTCCGACAGCAAAATCACTATATCACTTACCGTTTACAAAATTGTGCTTTGGTAATTACGTAAACCTTTACAAGAATCACCACGACACTTGAACCAAAATTTTAGTTAAGCATTTTTCAACTTATTAGGATCCCATCCGTTCAACGAACTGCCAGGGATGTCTTCAATTTTCCTGATAGATACTACGAACGCCATTGCTGTTTATATACTTGACTATGACTTGGCCCTCGATGCCTCGTTTCCGCGCTGCTCTCCCCAGATCATTCCGAGCGGCCGCCATTATTAAAACGGTAAGGTACCTTAGGGAGAATGTGTCACACAAAAATGTAGTTGTATTGAAAATCGCTCTGTTCCTTCTGTTTTGCAGATTATTACAATTGCTGTGATAGTGCTTTACTCGGAACAGTTCCTTCCCTTAACAACATGCCTTTGTGTTATAGAGATCAATAGTGTATTCTTACACTTTCGACGAGTGATGCGCTTTAATGGAGGAAACTATTCGCAGTTTGTATACAAGATAAACCTTTTGGCTCTGTTTGCTACGTTTGTTGTGCTGCGATTTGTGTTCTTGGTTAGGTTGACTGCTTACTTTGTTTACAACAGACATATGGCGCAGTCAGTGACTCATTTTCTCCTTGGGCTCTTTGGATTTATTGTATTAATTGTCATTAACCTGATTCTGTTCTTTCGTCTTTGGAGGACTGAGTTCATGGTAAAAGCTTCACGAAATAAGGACCACAGAAACGGTTTGGTTCTAGAGAAGTTTCATTAGAAATTGCCCTTTTTTCTCGCTATACCTAGAATTTATAATTGAAGTATATAATTCTTCTCTTTTCAAGACCTGCATAACATTTACCTCATTGTCAAATCATTTTTCTCTAATCAATGAGAATTTGGATGGACTTGACTTCAAATCTCCAAACAATTTATTTATTTTATGTCGCTACTACGGAAATTTACAGTGAAAAAATTTATTTAATATTCTCTCTTTCAATTTAACAAAACATAACGATGAGCGTTATTTACATTCGCAAGCATACAGCAAGCAAGAACAAGAACTAAAATACAGAAATTAAAAACGTAAATTAAGCTACAGGAACAGACAATTTGACACAAAGCTATTTATTGCAAATGAGGCTCCAAAGAATATATCATTCGTGTGTACGAAAACTGTAACTGTTAAGAATAAAAGTTCTTACACCGTGATGATACTTGAATTACAGATAAATGAAAGTTTTGTTGTTGTTCTGAGTGCTCAGACTGTGAAACTATATTTTTATCAGTCAGACGTTTCGGGGATAACCCCTTTATCAGTGTTTCGCCGGTGTTAACGACAAACGCTCGTGCTAACATTAAATATGTCGCGGTCACGATGTTAAAAAATAAACAACTAAAACGAACAAAAAACAATGCGCGCGCTTCGCGCGCGGAAATTTGACGCGAAAATGAGAGTCTGAAAAGATTACCTCATGGTAATTTCAGAATTTAAAATCGATGTCAATGCTATGAGTTGCCAAGGTCTTGTGGCGGAATATGAGTCTCATTTCATCCCTCTGTCTCCTGGCAGTTCCTCCCATCACTTGCTTGACCACAGATACCGACATCTCGTGAGTGGAATTGTTGTCCGGTAGGTTAAAATGTTCGGCAACGGGGAAGCCTCCGTTTTGATACCGTTGATGTTGTTGGTAACCTTCCACCGAACGGAGATGCTCGCCGAATCTATCTGCGAGTCTACGACCAGTCTCTCCAATGTACATAACTTTGCAGCGGGTACAGGTGATTGCGTTGATAGCACTGGTCGTAGTGCAGCTGTGGCGTTCTTTGTACGTGGTCAATGGTGGCCGTCCTACCGGTGAACGTACATGTGCGGCATCTGGGTCGCTGGCAAGGAAACGTTCCTGCTTGTTCTTGTTCTTGGCGTGGCGAAGCGGTGCTGTGAACAAGGATGTTTCGAAGATTAGTATCCTGCCGATAAACGCACATGGGCGTGGTTGTGAAAATATCCCTTGCATGAGGATCGTCGGTCAGGATACCAAAGTTTCTAAACAGAATCTTCTTGACTTCCTTGTTCTTTGAGTGAAAGGTGAGGATCACGGGCACCCTTTCCGTTTGGTCCGCAGATCTTCGCTCTCCAGACTTTTCCAGTGCTCTCTGTCGACTTATGTTGCCTGCCTTTCTACCGCCACGTGCAACCACCTCATCAGGGTAGCCTCTCGCCTTGAAAAAAGACGCCATCTCATTACATTTGGTCTTGTAATCTTCTTCGGAACAGATGCGACGAAGTCGAAGGAATTGACTGTGTGGGATGGCGTTCTTACAGTGAGGGGGATGAGGCGACCCATAATGAAGATAGTTGTGAGTGTCCGTAGGCTTATAGTGAATGGTTGTTGTTATCCTGTTTTCAGTGATGGAAAGGCGGAGATCTAGAAACGGAATAGATGTTTCGCTGTGTACTTGAGCGCAGGATGATAGGTTGCACAGTAGTTTATGAACTGTTCAAGATTCTGGCGGGAACCAGAAGTGGCGTCAGTGACGTCGTCAATGTACATCACTGTACCTCTTGTACAGTTCAGGTTTGTTGCCATGATAGTCCTGGAACATTCTGTGCTCAACGTAATCAACATAGAGACCAGCGTAATTGGGACCCATTTTCGTTCCCATCGCAACTCCTCCAATTTGTTGATAATAATTGCTGTTGAATTCAAAGGAGTTGAGATTAAGGACTAACTCCGCGAGGGTATCAGTTGGTGGTTCTTGTTTAGGGCGCAGATTCAGATGACGTTGCAGAGCTTGAAGGCCTTCGTTATTGGGAATAACAGTATAAAGGGATCTGATATCCATGGTAAAGAGATATCGGTTTGGGCCAGTGGAAATGAAGGAATCCATTATTTGAAGGGCGTGGTGTGTGTCTTTAATATATGTTGGAAGTTGCTTAACAAGAGGAGCCATGACGGAGTCAAGGTATTCAGAGATGTTGGAAGTTGGACAGTTGCATGCTGATACTATCGGTCTACCAGAGTTTCCAGGCTTGTGAATTTTCGGAAGAATATAAAACTTTGAAGCTCTAGGGTCGTCAACAGAAAGATTTCCTGCTTGAGGAGGTAATTGGCAAGTGCTAATTGCCAAGTTAACACTGGTTACAATTTCTTTCTGATGAGGCTCAGTGGCGTCGGTGTCAATGGGTTGGTAGAATCTGTCATCACCCAGTTGACGTAATGCTTCCTGTTCGTACAAATTCCGCTTCCAGACAACTACAGTGCCACCCTTGTCCGCTGGTTTCATTATGATGTCAGTTCGATTCCTTAGTGATCGCAGTGCCATTTGTTCGTCGCGTGAGAGGTTTTGCTCATTCACACGTCTGTTGAAATCAAGTTGACTGATTTCCGTACGACAACGGTCAACATAATGTTTTAGAGCTGGAAGGGTACCAGATGGTGGTGTCCACTTGGATTGCTTCGTTTTGAATTTACTGAAGATTGTTTCTTCACTAGGGTCTGAGGTTGAAGTTTCGTTCACAGTACTTTCCCTATTGTGAAAAAACGCCTTCAGCGAAAGCCGTCTGAAAATTTTTTCACAGTCCTCCCTAGTCGTAAATTAATCCACTTTTGGATTTACTGGAACGAAGGTAAGCCCCTTGCGAAGGACTGATTTTTCTGCTTCCCTTAATTCAAGATCATCGGGGATAGTCTTCACAATTCTTTCTTCGTTAGTATTACCTGGATCGTCATGGTCCTCTTCGGGGTTCATTGTTTGTTCTCGTGGATGGGGACGCAATCCTTTAAGCTTAGTTTCTTTGATGGCGCTTAAGAACCCAAACCATTCACGGTTGAGAATGTGTGCGGAGTGGCTAATGCGATTATAAAGATATTGCTGTTCATGGTTAGCGCACAAACGATGTAAGTTGGTACGTTGATCAGCAATTTTATCAGTCAAGGCACGTGTGTCTTAGTGTAGTGTAGTAAGGGAATGTGACAAGTTTTGTTTCCTTACTTGTTTACGATATCCGATATGCTCTGCTCCATTAAGCGTAGGATGAAAATGGGTCTTGAAACCAACAGGGATGAGTCCGTTAAGACAGGATCCTATGAAGTTGATTTGTGTGGCATATTTTGTCTTGCTCAGAGGACATAGCCCAAGGTGGAATGCCACCAATGATATATCGTCTGGTAAAGGACGCAAATCATCGCGTAGTTTCCTCTCATGTCGTTATAGTCTCATGTCATTATAGTCTCATGTCGTTATAGTCTCATGTCATTATAGTAGATGGGAGGAACTGCCAGGAGACAGAGGGATGAAATGAGACTCATATTCCGCCACAAGACCTTGGCACCTCATGGAATTAACATGGAATTTAAATTCTGAAATTTCCATGAGGTAACATTATCTTTTCAGATTTCCTCGACACCTGTTAGCTGACAATCACAAGACACTTGAATGGGAAAACATAGCTTGCGGTTCAGGTGAATGCAAAAATAGACGGCTTTGTTGTCACATTTCAGAACTTTTATTTGCCCTTGAATACGTTTTCTCCCCCTTGACTTTAACATACCTTTCAATACCTACTAGGTTATTATTATTAAAAAAAATGCTTTCAGACTTGTTTCCACTGATTAAATCTTCGACGATTTTTGCTTGAGATCAGCTGTACTGTCAAATCCTTCCTTACTCTGAGAAAAAAAAAAAGAAAGAAATTCCTTTTTTTCTAACTTAACAGGCAAGTGAACACTGAATACATTCTCGGAGATCTAGATGTAGGGCCGGGTTCATAGTCGTAGGCGGCTAGCAGTTCCTTTCTTAGTAGTCAAGCGAAAAATCCGTAACGTGAAGGGAACGAACGGGGGGGAGGGGAGGGTTTAGGGAGGGGGGCTCTTCTGGTTTATTCTCTCCGCCCCAGTCTCTATTTTCTTTTCCAGCTTTAGACTAAATCATCTCTGATAAATATGTGGTCAGCCCCAATTCTCTGTTTGATTTTCAATAGCCTTCACCAACATCTACTTTTTGCATAGTGATGACGCAGGTTACCCCCAATTCTCTGTTTGATGTTTAATTACCGTTACCAACATCTACTTTTTTTCATAGTGTTAGCGCAGTGCGTGGCAGCAGTGTACTTACTACGGCACGGTTTCCTTGCACATCTTTTGGTTTGGGTTGTTCGACCCTCACAGGGTGGAGTATCTTTGTAAGTGCGGGTCCTTGTCCTAGTTCCACCCCCACAGGTTTTGTCGCAAGCACTCCACGTGGACCAAGCGCTACAGCCTGTATAAGAAAAGCAGAACGGACTCATATGTTTCGATATCCTTTCTGTATTCAATTTGGTTCCCAGGGGACTTTCCCTCCCACTTACAAAGGAAAAGTTGAATCTGTATTGTTTTTTGGGAATCGAAGCCGCGGGTTGTATATCAGCAATTATGTTTTGGTCTTAAACCAGATTACTGAATGAGGTCGAGTCTTAACGTATGACGTCCATACATTCGTCTGTTATTTTTTCCCGGGAATTTTTCAGCCCGCAGCAAGAATTACAGACGAATGTATGGAAAAATTCAAAAAGCCAGAGAACGTTTTCTGGTAGAGCTAATTCCCTCAAATTTTGTCAGTAGAACCCTTTGCCTAGTACCATTAATTAGCAATATAACTTTTTGCTGAGAAACAAGCGCTTCACGCATTTTTTTTGACAACGGATTTGACACTGTAATTTCTGTTATGTTTGCCTACCCGCCAAGACGGCTTCCAAACCGTGATAAGGTCTATACATCACTCGCCCGAATGCAACATGTGAACGAGAGAGTGATTCGATTAAGAAGATTACGAAGAAAACTTGGCCATACAGAGCAGTGGTAGAGGAAGTTATTCGAGGGAAGACTGCTTACCTACCTTGCACTAGAAATGTTTTCTGTTTCTGAGAGAAAAGGTAGATTATGACGCCTTGAGCCCGCGTTGTACTTGGTCGGCCATGATGGCCGTTTGTTGTCAACATTCAAAGGGTCTGGAAACAATTAAAAAGTTGTCCCGGTTTAACTGAGTCCCGGGTAGGCGAGTTGTTCTTCTTGAGCGTTTACAAGCAGCTAGGGTTACCCTGGAACTAGGGTAACCTTAGCGCTCAGCTAGGGTTACCCTATTGCGGCTATAGGGTAACCCTAGATGCCCTGTAAACACGTCAATGAAAAAATGAAGAAATGTGGAAGCGCTAGGGTAACCCCCCTGCTAGGGTACCCCTAGCACTAGGGTTACCCTACCTGCTTATAAACAGTATCTAAAGGGAAACTTTCTGGGCAATCGTATAAATGATCCATCCGTGTTGAATCTTGACATTCTCCGTTGACATCTGGGCCGCCTCTGAGTTTGTGGTGAGAGCACTCGCCTTCCACCGCTGTGTCCCTGGTTCGATTCCCGGACTCAGCGTCATAAGTGGGCTGCGAGAAAGGGTTGCATAACTATTTTATACCATGCCATAGAAAATACAGTGGCCAGCAAGGCCAGCGTGAGCGGGAATCTCAACGCACGATGGGAAGGTTGGGTGTGATACCGTTGAATTGCGTTGATCGATGGGAAGGTTCGGTGGAATACTGACGAATATACAACGGCTTTCCTGCATTGTGATCGGCTGTATTTTCTATGGCATGGTATAAAAGGAAATAGCACACTCTGTATACAGTCAAGAAAAGCTGCTGGTGAACGCGCAAGGGGAACGAAAGATTTATTGACCGCATCATCAACAACCACCAGACAAAGCCACTGATTTTACTTCCAATAAACTGAGGACATCCGAAAAACAAAAAAAACCAAACGCACCACTCACTGCTTAGAGTCTTCGCAGTCTATCACAAAGTATTCCTACTGACGTGACACACTCATTTCACTCTGATGGTCACTTCCGCTCAGTGAGTGTCACCAGATACACAGTGATATGGTTGGTTCAGTCTTCAGCAGTCATGTCATAAGAACTATCTGTGCCGTGTGTAATCAATAATTAAGCTTTAAGTTCTGTTTCCACGCAGACGCTATCAGTTGTCTCAACTTTGCAGCATTTTGCTGTAGAAATTACTGCTGGGCCATCTACCAACAGCAAACCCGAGGTGCGAAATCCAGCGATTTGGAATCTTGAAATTCTAAACCAAATGACCCGTTCCAGTCTTCCTCAACACACTGTTCCTCAGAGGCATACATTTGCCAAACAGACAGAAACGTCAAAACTTCATGACTCTCATGACTACTGAGATATGAATATAAAAAAGC
>JAEMWC010000368.1:605000-625000 GCA_016490735.1 Pachyseris speciosa
CTGACTATCTGTCTCAAGCCAGTTGCCATGGTAACATCAGCAGACTTAATTCGTGTTGATGATTGAAATCGCCAATCACTATGGCTAAACCATCAGGGCAGGCTAAGAGATACAGGCTAAGAGATACCATGAGCTATGCGCTGTGCATGTACCAACCGTTCTTTGTGTTGTCATGCAACGATCCTCCCGGCAAAACCGAACCACATTCTTTTCTCGACACTTAGCCAATCAGACTCAGGTTTCCATTTTTCTGGAAGCGATACGCTCCAATTATCACAGACAAGTTTATATCGGTGTCTAGCGTGGACTGACAATAGCGAGTAACTAGAATCCTGTACCTCTTCCAGACCTCTATTTTCATTGGTCAATGTGACCTGCAGCTTCTTTTGTTATCAGGGCTGGGGGTATTGTTTGTGTTGTATCATTTACGCTGTAAGACTGTATTCGTGTCCTACGTACAGAACTGAAACTAGCTTGAACCAAATATCCTTAATTTATTGCCTCGTAAGAACCTCAATTGCATAAGATAACGCACTGAGTACATTGAGTTATATAAGCACGCAGAGGAGGGAAGTGCCTGGAGTTCGTTATTATTCAACACATTGTCACAACGTCCAACCGGTCACAGCGCGCTCAATATTCGTCGTGCGTACCAAACAGGTAGCCTGCGATATACATAAGTTGGTGTGTTGCGGAGAAAGATGGTGGCGTTCCCAGCTTTTTTGCAATAAACGCCGAACATTTTGCTTTGTCATTAATGTGTTAATAATAAAACAATTTGCGAGAATGAATACATTATATGAAAAAAATCATATATTTGAGATTAAAGAATGAATATGTGACTGATCATCGCAGGAATATGAACACTACTTGAGCAGTAGTGAAAATAAACCCTGAAAAAAATTCAGGCTTGTACGACAAAGTATCATTTTCCAAAATACACCAATATATGATGATTCTTCATATACGCTTGACATCCTCCTTATTTATTTTGCAAAACAGGAAGCTGTCAACATTTGCTGCAAATGTCTAAGAATTATGGAAAAGAACACCTTCGTTTACATCTTCGTTTACAGTTGTCATGCACAATAAAGAATGCTTTTCCTATTTCCAGCTATTAAATATACACTTCAAAAAGGCCTTGAATTAAGAGGCCTTCTTGTTTGATACGGCATAAAGGGCAGTACGAAATTTTCAGTTCGTGTTGATATAAATTTGGACAACAGTTGCCAGTTTAGTGAATAGCGCAGTATCGTCCCAATTGTATTTGGGGAATAGTCTAATTTATAGGTTTTTCAGTACCTCATTTTCACGGGTGTATAAACATTTCAGCAAAAAAAAAAGTGCAGTCGAAAAAAGAATACAAACATCTTCAAAGAAAAGAATACAAACGACAGAGGAAAGTCTTAAGCAGTAACTCGCCTTTATATGTTCACTCTGATCGACTTTCTTTTCTATATATATATACGACGATCTGCCCTTAAGAACAGCTATCACTAGAGACATTCCGAATTAAGCCGGTGTCTTCTCCACAATTGGTCCACCAAAAGCTGGAGGTGCATTGCTTCCGTTAAGCCATATGTCTGCTGAATCAGTTGAAAATGATCTGCGCGGACAATTTATCAATCCTGTTGAAACTGTAAAGTGGATCAGTCAGGATTAGCTGGTGTATTACTGCCCGCCAACTTAAAATAGAATTTTAAGATCGTCCTGGGTGCTAATTGTTTTCTAACTAAACCTTCTGCTCTCCAGGATATTAGATCTGTTTCTCTAATAAATTGCAATAACCGTTGCTAATTAAACTGCCTGCTTGTGAAACTCCAGGTTGCACGAAGGTGACGTCTTGATTGAGCTGAAATATGAATTGTACCGACCAATCGGGATCTTGAAATAACCCCAAACCTGCATGCTTTTACAGTAATTTCAGGTATTGGATTGGCTTTCTCTGTTTCAGTATACTTTTGAATTAGCCTGCAAGCAAGCTCTCTCTCACGCGAGAATAAATTTCGGGCGCGAGTCGCGCGAGTGGCGAGTGAAGCAAGCTGTGAAAGGATTGAAGCGAGGGCGAGAGAAGGAGAACTTGCCGCGATGACTGAAGAACTTTCATTTCTTCAGTCATCGCAGCAAGTTCTCCTTCTCTCAAACCCGCCCCAATCCTTTTACAGCTCGCTTCGCTCGCCACTCGAGCCCGCAACAAATCTCCCGTGAGACCCCAATAGAGAGCTTGCATGCTCGCAGGCTAATTTTGAAATTGTCAGATGGCGCTGTATTCTGCTCTCTTAATTGCGCTTCCTGTTACCTTAGCAACATTAATTACAGTCACCCCATGCCACTCGTGTAACTTATAGATTTCTGCTCACAATTTGAACCTTCATTGATTGTCTTTAGTGTGAGTTATCATAGCACAACATCAAGTCGTCCCATTACGTACGGCGAGACACTAAAGAAAGTTATAGAGACAGAGACCACTAACCCAAGCGCTAAAAAATCCGTAACGAGGTAAATTATATTAGCTAGCATACAGTGTGCTAATACTTTCATCCACATGCTAACTTCAAATTTAGACCGCAAAAAGTCTCATATTTTACAATTTCCTAAATTATGAGAAAGCCGGAGTGCATCATTGGTAAATGAAAAAGCGGCCACAGCACTTTAATGCTTGCAGTAATGCACATGTGTTAAGACTACAACAAAATTTACGCCACAACGGTTAAAAAAGAAAAACAGAATTTCTGCCGGGTGTAACTGAATTTTATGGAAGTCTGAATTTTTCCTAATAATACCAGTACTGAATTAAGTTTTATACATGGCTAAAAAGGTTTTGGCTGGAGTGTAAGCAAGACTTATTTGAGAAAAGAGCAAAATGCGCGAGAATTTCTTTATTTTAGAGCATTAAAACACAACGAAGAGTGTGCTGGAAAATTATTCATCGGCTGTTATCCGTTTTTGTCATTATATTTTAATTAAAACTTGAACGACAATTACTTGGAAATGGAAGTTCGATGATAACTCTACCGATCTGTAGAGTGACCAAGAGATAGAAGGGAGGGGTGGACATGTAATCTCTTTGTCCCTCTACAGATCGGTAGGATTTTTATCGAACTTCCACTTCCGGGTAAGTGTCGTTCAATTATTAATTCTACATTAGTGTCACGTGACCAGAGATTCCATGAGACTTAAAAGCCAAAGTTGGCACACCAAATGGCAACTAATGAACATCAAGCTGTTTATTACAAGTTCCACAAGAAATAATGAAACTATATTGCAGTTTCAATATAGCCTTCTATTCTCTCTGAAGTGTCCAATCTCTTGTCATAATAAGTGGCAAAAATTTGGCCGGGCAGAGACCACTCAGCTTTGTTGAGAATCTCTTGAATAGGAGGCACCTGTCGGCCCTGTGAGCAGCAGACAGTACTGGTTCCCTTGTACTATGTATTTTGTAAATGTAAAAATCAATTCCAGACATCTGCATAACAGAGAACCGACATGAGACATGGCTCTGAAACGGCGACATGAAGGAGCTGAAATGACCACGATAGACAGCAACTTCGTAGTGTAGGCATTCTGGGAGAATTACCCTTTTCTGGGTCTTTTCTCGTAATTTCCATCTCGTACTTCGCAAGGTTATTCAATTTAATTGACATCCAAGGATCCAAAGAAGGATAGAACGTTTAGGCGACAGAATTGCAACACATGTAACTTAAATGTTCCGGACTCAAACATCTCCGATATCGATATCAGTACCTTAGCACGAAATTCCGACAGTGACATGCGAACCTTCGGAAAGTGTAACATGAAAGGATGTCAAACACGGGACATACCCCCCCCCCCCCCAACAGGGCCTCATAACAGTTCTTATCCACCTACCTACAAGAAGCACAGGAAAGAAACGGAAAACAGTGTAAGTGCTACAACGAAAACAAATTTAACATCAACCCCCCCTCCCCCCCCCCCCCAAAAAAAAAAAACAAAAAAAAAAAAACGGAGACTTAACGAAAGGCGACCGGCGACCATGAATCAAACGCGTCAAGTGTTCCGTACATTACTTACGAGACTATCGGTGCATGCGCAGCGCATATCTCATGGATTTCTGGTCAAGTAACAAGGTAAAAAAATGCGTTTACCACTTACATGCCAACCGGAATTTCCGGGAATTTGTGGTTAATGGTAAATAACCGTCATTTCAATTGCTTTTTGCATATTTAGATTTCAGTAGTCATTGAGAGTCATTACTGTTTTGACGTTTCTGTGTGTTTGGCAAATGTATGCCTCTGAGGAACAGAGTGTCGAGGAAGACTGGAACGGCTCATTCGGTTTAGAATTTCAAGATTCCAAATCGCAGTGCAGTAACGCGTCTTATGTCGCTGGATTTCGCACCTCGGGTTTGCTGTTCGTAGATGGACCAGCAGCGATTTCTACAGCAAAATGCTGCAGAGTTGGGACAACTGATAGTGACTGCATGGAAACAGAACTTAAAGCGTAAGTATTGATTTCACTGCACGGCATAGATATTTCTGATGTCCGATGAGGACTGAGCCAAGCCGAGTCATATCGGCCGTCCTGGTGAATGTAGTCCTGAGGACTGCTTCTGGTGATACTCAACCTGAGCGGAAGTGACCATCAGAGTGAAATGAGTGTGTGACGTCAGTAGACGGTTCAGTGGAACCCCGCTGTACGGACACCCGCTTACGACAGTTTTCTTTGTACTGACCACAAACAAGGCCATATATTTTTTCTAAAATTGGCCTGCTTAATACGGGCACCCGGATAATTAATGCGGACACTTAAGTACGTCCTTTTGTTGTCCGTATAAACAGGGTTCCACTGGATTGGTCAACGATGCCGTGTTGTTATTCGGTTCTTGGATTAAGTTGAATGGGGTACTGCGTGATTGACTGCGAAGACTGTAATTGTAGTGGTGCGTCGTTTCGTTTTTTGTTTGTCAGATGTCCTCAGTGCATTTTTAGTAAAATCGGTGGGTCGGTCTATTGGTTGTTGTTGATGCAGTCAATAAATCGTTTGTTTCCCTTGAGCGTTCACCAGCAGTTTTTCTTGACTGTTAGAGTGCATTGCCGAATATACTTACATTCCCTAATCAGTAAATAAATACCTCTTACTAACCGAGTACGAGGTCCGTATACCAAAGTTACGGACCGAGTTTTTTCCCGTTGATTTATGGTCAGTGTTTTGATTACGGCAGCCGACAATTTTGAGTACGAGATTAGGCGACAGCTTTTTATTCGACTGAATTAAATTCGACGACTGAAACCAAGTCCTACTGGAGTCGTGCGACAGTCGAGCCAGCTAAGCACGGCAGTAGCACGACGCTTGAAACGGGCCTTCCAGTACGGACCTAGAAAACGAGGTTAGTAAGATTATATCTCTGAGGTTAATCAGAGGTGGGGGGGGGGGGGGGGGGGGGGAGGCACTCCCTTATATGGGCTATATAGGTATGTGCGGCCCCAAAGGGTATGGTTTTTTTTAGCCGTTTTGGTCTGAAATAGGGTATCGATTTTGACCATTTTGGTCTGAAATAGGGTATGATTTGTGCACTCCAGTCTTGAATTTGATAAGTTTTTTCGAAGAAGCTACTTCTTCATCATTAGGTGATAAGACCATCAACAAAAGCCCTTTTATTTTTGCCTTTTAATTGTGTTTACGCCAAGCATGTACGTGAAATAGGTCTGAAATAGAGTATCGAAGTTTTGGTCAGGTCTGAAATGGGGTAGGGAAAATCGTATATTTTGGTCTGAAATAGGGTAAGGGTTTTAGGAAGCGGGCCCTACACCTCCACCCAATCTTTTTGGGAGTACCCCCCCAGGGCCGTACTGTAGAATACGGCCCGCAAAATTGACCAATCACAACGTGCGTACTAAGTGAGAGATAGGGGGGTCTGGGGGCATGATCCCCAGGGAAATTTTGAAAAATGGAAGTAGCTAAGACGTTTTTTTCTTCATTCTGAGCAGAAATGTGGTGCTTTAAAAGCAACTGTTTAGATCCCAGAATTTTCTTTTTATTGGACCAATATGAACTCTTTCTTAACTTTCTGACTTACATGTATCTAGAAGTCAAATTAACATGTTATAACGCTTGTTCTATATGCTGTCAGTGTGATCACTGAATCAGATCAATATCAAATTTAATTAACATGTTATAACGGTTGTTCTATATGCTGTCACTCTGAATACTGTCAGCGATCTCCAGCGCTCATTTTTGGGCCGTGCTTCCGGGGATCCGTAAACCACTGAGTAGTCTCCTTTTCAGCACTTATTCTTTCCTCGATGCTCAGAAGCTTAAGTCAGGTTTAGGGCTCTGGTCCCGACATTCGTAAGGAACTTGACTTGATCTATAGGGCTAAAAAAGAGTAACAACCACGACAATATGTCCCGCTGAACTTGAATGAAGTGGATCAAAAACGGTCAGTCGGTAATGCTAAATAATTAAGCGATTTCCCATAGCCTGTAGGTAAGTTAACGGAAACATCCGTTTTGTTTTCTTCAACTCCACTTATAGCTGTCTTCTGGTGCGTATTTCAGGAAGAAATTTTGAATTTTGAAGAGACGCCATTTTGATCTTGAATATAAGACACGCACTCTGATTGGCTTATTCAATTGGCGGGAACGGTTTCAGGATATGAGGAGCCGTTCGTGGAGAGGAGCGTTACGTGGCGACCCAAAGAACAGCTGCGTAGGAGACTACAAGCACAAACCGAACAAGGATTAAATTATATCATAAAAGATACTTTATTATGAAGGAACTTCACTAAAGCAACAAGGAATCTTAAATGCGTGAGAAATAATAGTTTCAGCGTGAGAGCGTAAGATTGAATTTGTTTGCGTGGGTCTCACGCTCAATGCGTGAGACTTGAGAGCGCTGTAATTGATCTTCTCACCACTGAAAAATCAGGATATTTTATTCAACCTCGTCCAATACTATCTATATCTTTCATACTACATAGCTCCGATTCAGGTTGGGTCGAATGTCCTTCAGGACGCTTATTCCAAGGTATTACCACGGTTGGCGGTGAATGGGTGACCGATATAACACAAGGTTTGTGCTGCAAACACAGAGGCGGCCCAGATGTCGACGGAGAATGTCAAGATGTGGATGTGGATTTCATCACGGACGGATTAAATGATTGTCCAGAAAGTTTCATCTTAAAAGGCTATCATTTGACGTGCGGTAATTCCATGGACTGTATCAATAAATTCCGTTGTTGTGGTAGGAAATCAGGTTTGTGTTTTTACATCAAGTTAGACTTATATTCTAAAAGATGTTTGTCCTTTCGCTTCTTAGCCAGTTAGTTAGTCATTTAGCTTGTTTTCAGACAGGCGGTCAGTTGGTTGGTTCAGAACAAAGCTAAGCACGGTATCAAAATTGTCCTGTGAAAGAAGCCTTATCAGCAATTCTTTAACTTGACAATTATTAGTATTATTATCATTATCATTATTGTTATGATAATAATAATAATGATGATGATGATGATGATGATGATGATGATGATGATATTAATAATAATTATTATTATTCCTTTTTACTTGACGGTACCAGGTGTCGCCCATGTGGATGGTGGTTGGTCTTCCTGGTCAGATTGGTCTGACTGTGACAGTAACCATGGGAGAGGAACGCAGAAGAAGATCAGAACGTGCACCCAGCCTCCCCCATCCAACGGTGGTAAAGAATGCTCCGGTGCCATCCAGAAAACACGATTGTGTAATACTCAGCGCTGCAGTAAGTCAAAAAGTTCTATAACATTTGCATGAGGCTTTATAGCCTCGCTCCTGTCCTTACTTGATATTTTATTATTTACTAAAGAACACTCAATGTTGAGTAAATCACATTTCGCAAATGAGTTTTAGAAGGAGAGCATTTTCAAGGTTAGCCCTTGGGTTTTTACAGACGTCATAAGTCGACCTCATTCAGTAATCTGGTTTAAGACCAAAACATAATTGCTCATCTACAACCCGCGGCTTTGATTCCCAAAAAAACAATGCAGATTCAACTTTTCCAGTGAGAGGGAGAGTCCCTTGGGAGCCAGATTGAATACAGAAAGGATATCGAAACATATGAGTCCGTTCTGCTTTTCTTATACAGGTTGTGGCGCTTGGTCCACGTGGAGTGCTTGCGACAAAACCTGTGGGGGTAGAACTAGGGCAAGGACTCGTACTTGCAAAAATACTCCACCCTGTGAGGGTCGAACAAACCAAACCAAAAGATGTGCAAGGAAACCGTGCCATAGTAAGTACACTGCTGCCACGCACTGCGCTATCACTATGAAAAAAAGTAAATGTTGGTAACGGCAATTAAACATCACACAGAGAATTGGGGTTAGCCACACATTTATCAGAGATTATTTAGTCCAAAGCTAGAAGACAACGCGGAGAGACTGGGGCGAGGAGAATAAACCAGAAGAACCCCCCATCCCCTACCCGCCCCCTCCCCCGCTCGTTCCCTTCACGTAGTTCGGATTTTTCGCTCGACTATTCAGAAAGGGACGACTATAAACCACTACATCTCCGAGAATGTCTTCAGTGTTCAGTTGCTTGTGAAGATAGAAAACAACAATTTCTTTTTTCTTTTTCCTCAGAGTAAGGAAGGAGTTAACAGTACAGCTGATCTTAAGCAAAAATCGTCGAAGATTTAATCAGTGGAAACAAATCTTAGAGCATTTTTGTTATAGTAATAACCCAGTAGGTATTTTAGGGTATGTTACAGTCAAGGGGAAGAAAAGGTATTCAAGGGCAAATAAAAGTTGTGAAAGGTGATTTAAACAAACCGTATATTTTTGCGTTCAACCGGTTAACCGCAAGTTATGACCTACTATGACCCATTACTTTTTCCCATGAAAGTGTCTTGTGATTGTCAGCTAACAGGTGTTGCGGAAGTCCCCCCCCCCCCCCCCCCCCCCCCCCAGCAGAGTATAGTTTTCTTTTATGGCATTGACTCTTCCCCTGTAAAGTGAACTTGGAAAGTGAGAAGCAAATGCCCCGCGGGTCCGGTATCACTGACGAAACTCTTTTTCCCTTCAGTTTGAGTTCCTGATATGATGACCTCGTCTTTGCTTGTTTGTTTGTTTTTGTGTTGATCAATAAAAGTGAAGAGTTATCGAACAATAAAAAAGCTGACAAATTAGTTTTTGTTACATTATTGAAGTTGTTTAAGTGACAGTCTCCTGAGCTACCAGCAACAAAATTTACCGATCCCCTTTTGAACTATTCCTCCAGTTCTTGATGACATGGCACTCATGTAATGCTGGTTTGATTTTGGCACAACAAGAAGTTAAACGATCCAAACAAGTCAAGATTTTGAATTTAGACTCTTAGCTCTAATATGGACTAAGGGCTGGTTCACACGTGCGACGCAAATGCAAACGCAAGTGCAAGCGCAAATGCAAACGACGTTCACACGTCGAACGCAAACGCAAGGAAGGTGAGATACGCAAGCGCAGTCGAAGTCTTTTTCAAGATGGCGGACGAGATGGAAGTTTTGATACTACTACTTTTCCTGAGACGAAAAAGACGTGTCCAGACGTTTTTATCGTGTACAAAGTATATCGTTAGAATATAGTAGGATTAGTTCCTACTTTGTGAAGGTGCCACCTTGATATTAAAACTGGCAGGGGAAATAAACCACGCTGGGTAAAAGGGGGTGTCCCTTATGTGTTTTAATATTTCATTTTATGGGTTTGTTGCTTTAAACGGAATTAAAAAAAACAGTGAGAAATCCCCAACCGAACCCGCACCCGTGGAAGACGCCATCTTGGGTTCAACTTCAACCGTGGAGGTATGGAACAAGTGTTTTGTTACCTTGCGTTTGCATTTGCGTTTGCGTTGCCCCGGTTCACACGTGTGAAATACAAACGCAAGCGCAAATGCAAGCGCAAGAAAATGAAAATTTTTCCATTTCTTGCGTCGGCGCTTACGCTTGCATTTGCATTTGCGTTACGGTAGTTCACACGTGTATTTCCTTGCATTTGCACTTGCATTTGCGTCGCACGTGTGAACTAGGCTTAAGTGTTGAATTAATAGTTCTGTAATTCTCAAACTCATTAATAATTCATACGTTCAATAGCCAATGAAAATACAAATGTAAACCACATGTGTTTTGGATCGCATTTCAAAACCACGCGTGGTTTTCATCTATCTTCTCATTGGACATCAAGATTCATGCATCAAAACAAAACAAATTAAACACAAGAACAATACTTCTAATTACCATTCCATCATGTAGCTATACAGTGCTTGGTCAATTTTTTTTTTCATTTTCAAAAAGTTTTACATCGTCATTTGTAAACTTCGCGAACCAATAGTTAAAAGATACAGCATCCATTTAAGATATTTCACAATTTAAAGGATTTACCTTGTACAAGGCATAATCTTTGTAAAGACGCCAGGATAAAGATATGATCTAAAATCGGTACTCAGTCGTCTCTCTTCAGTCTCTTTCTCGACTGCCATTGTCTGAAAAATGTTCAAAGTCCAGCTTCTGTACTTTGTAGAATCTGCAACGGCTTCGTCAGCTAAAAACTGCTCCTCAGATAATTCTTTTAGGCGGAAGAAAACAACACGCGGCGTCATTGATCTCTGCCATCATTGTGTCAGCTACAATGAATGACTCAGGCCCCGTTTATATGGAGAAAAGTTGTCCCGGGCAAGAGGGTCACCCTCCCAGCCGAGTTAACTTTAGCGAGCGTTTATATGATAAAAAGTTGACCCTTTTGCCCGAGCCAGCAGCACTCGCGCATGCTCTGATTGTCTCACCTTGACTGAGTTGACCCGGCTAGGCGAGCCAAAGTGTTTATATGGAGAAAAGTTGGCTCGGCTAGGAGGGTGACCCTACCATCGAAAGAGGGTGACCCAGCTAGGAGGGTCACCCTTCTAGCCGAGCCAACTTTTTGTTACTCATGTAAACAGTTCGCCAAGTTTTGTAAGGAAATGTAGGAAAAATTGGCTCGCCCAGGGTAGCTCGGGTAGGCGGGTGACCCTTCTACCCGGGACAACTTTTCTCCATATAAACAGGGCCTGCGAAACAAACAACTCTCACAAAATGTATGCAGGCAAAGAGTTGTGGAAAATGCCAAACTATGAGCCGTTGCTCGTTAAAACAATTGCTTCTATTGAATTATACTGAGAATATGATATTTCGCTATATTGCATTGTATTTTCGTGGGTATTTGAGAATCCATATAAAAAACTTATGCTTTCATTCGTGTTTCTCCAGGGCTTCCAAACACCTCGAAACAATAAAGGCATTCCAAGCAGCGAAACGCCGAAGACCAAACAGTGAGATTCCCAAGATCAAACAGAGATGGTCAAACAGCCCAAAAGATATCAGTTAATTCTACAAATCGTTTCGCGCTACTTAATCACGAAGATGATATTTCCAATGAAAATGTTGATCCTTCCGATAAAACACATAGGAACTTCACAACTGTGTTAGTTGGCGACTCAGTGATCAAACAAATACAAGAATGGAAGTTGGGTAAGAAAGTGGGTCACCGCGTCGTTGCCAAATCTTTCTCTGGCGCTACTACAAGTGACATGAAGCACTATTTAAAACCGACACTCGTGAAAAATCCTGAACAGATCCTTCTTCACGTAGGAACAAACGATCTTCGAGACCAGAATCCAAGCATAGTTGCCGAAAACATTGTGAATCTGGCACGAAAAATTGAAAGTGAATTAAATGCCTGCGTTATTTTGTCCGAGCTAGTCACAAGGTCGGATAATATCAATGTTCCCGATGATTCAGTGAAAGCCGTGAACAAGAAGCTGAAGAATTTTTGCAAGACAAATAGCCTAAATAAGAGTGGACTTCACTTGAATGATAGAGCTAACAACGTTTTATTCAACAATTTCGTAAATTGCTTAGATTCTCGCTCTGCATGATTATTGAACAAGTCTGCTGGCAGTGATTCAAACAGCATTGATCAGCCCAGCCAAGGTCCTAAGGATACCTTTCCACCTATTAGTTGTGTTTCTATTACGAATGCCACACGTAAATCCCTCACCAAAGTTCCATCACGGCTAATAGTGGAAAATCCGCAACTCTGTTTCTCCCACTATAGATTTTGGCATTCCTAACATTAGGGGTTTTAAGATGGCCGCCCTAAATATAGCCAGTCTACCTAAGCATATTGAAGAATTGAGAATGTACTTGGCAACCAAATCTGTAGACATTCTGGCACTAAATGAAACCCGTCTTGATTTTTCGGTGCCAAGTGGAGAAATGAGCATACCAGGCTATTCTCTTGAAAGAAATGATCGTAACAGAAATGGTGGTGGGGTTGCACTTTATGTTAGAGATACGATAAACTATGAGCGCATGCCAAATCAAAACTGCGAACAAAATCTTGAATGGATTGCTGTTAAGGTGACAAAACCGAAGGCTAAGCCTTTTATTGTTGGGACCTGGTATCGACCTCCTGGATCTGGTACTGTAACCTTGGCCGCTTTTGAGACCCTATTGGAAAACCATGAAGTCCACGATTTGGAAACTGATATCATGGGTGATTTCAATTATGATATCTCAGCAACTCCTCTAAATCACAAAACCAGTGTTTTTCTTGACTTGTGCAATGTATATCAATTTTCACAGTTAATTCAAGTCCCAACACGTATAACAGCTAGTTCTAGTACACTAATTGATCTGTTTTTAACTAAGAACCCAAGCAAATTTTCCCACTATCATAATGGAGTCTCCCATATTGGCATAAGTGACCATTCTCTCGTATATGCAGTCAGAAAATTTTGTCGACCTTTGGGTGCTCCCACAATTATCACTAGCAGACAATTCAGAAATTCTGACCCTTCCGTGTTTAGGACCGACTTGGATCTTGCTCCCTGGCACACTTTAGGTAATATAACTGATCCAAACGAAGCTTGGAATGTATGGAAGAATATATGTTCTTGTATATTTGTGACTTGCACGCGCCTTATCGGCAAAAGAAGGTCCGAAACACAAGCTGTCCCTGGCTTACACCACCGGACCTAAAGAAGTTGATGTTTGAACGAGACAAAATGAGAAAACTCCCATCTAGGGTCAAGACTAATGAAAACATGGAGCGCTATAAAGCTCTGCGCAACAAAGTCAATACAGCTATTAAGCAACCGAAAGCGTTATATTTCAATTCCTTCTTTAAGGAAAACTGTGGTAATATTAAAAACACATGGAAAGGGATAAATACCATTTTAGGCAAAACACCTCAGCCCACTAAAATTCATAGCTTTAAGACTGGCGATGCCACTTACACGTCCGCTAAGGAAATTAGTGATGCACTAAATCAGTATTTCTGTGGCGTGGGGCCAATCTTAGCGAATGAAATTCCACAAACAGGCTCAAAGTTCACTGACTATGTTCGTTCGGTACCACATGGCTTTTCTTTAACTGAAACGTCCAATGACATCGTACTTGAATTGATCAAATCGTTACCGGTAAACAAGGCTAGCGGTCTTGATGGTATCTCAGCTAAATTATTAAAAGAGGCGGGCCCTATCGTCTCAGCATCCTTGACTTACATCATTAATCTGTCCCTGACTACGGGCATTTTTCCTGATGACTGGAAGGGAGCTAGAGTCTCTCCTATTCACAAGGGTGATGCCAAGACTAATCCAAATAACTACAGGCCGATATCCGTCTTACCAGTTGTGAGCAAACTTGTTGAATTTCTTAAACCAATTTTATGAATACTTAATGAGGCATGACACTTGCAAATGCTCAGTCTGGTTTTCGTTCATGCCATTCCACTTTGACTGCCATCCTCGACATAACTAATGATTGGTATTCTAATACGGATAATGGCTTATTAGACGGAGTGCTCTTTCTCGATCTTAAGATAGCATCTGACACTGTGGATCATGAAGTTCTTCTGCAAAAACTCAAACTCTATGGGGTTGACACCCTAAGCTTAAAGTGGTTTCAATCCTACCTGACTGGTCACAAGCAGAGAACACAAGTAAATGATGCGTTGTCTGATTACTGTTCCGTTGTGTGTGGTGTCCCTCAAGGATCTATTCTGGGACCCTTATTGTTCCTGGTTTATATCCGGAATGCGACCTAGCCTCAACACCAAGACTGTACGCCGATGACACATGTCTCACCCTTACTTCTCGTGATCCTATTGACCTTCAATCAAAGCGCTAAACAGTGATCTAAATATAATCCAATCTTTGCTTCAAGCAAACAAACTTAGTCTGAATGTTAAAAAAATCAAATACTCTGTTACTGCCAGTCAATTTAGATCATCAACTCGATGTAAAAATAGATGGGCATCAAATTGACAGAGTCAAGACCCACAGATACCTAGGGATCGAAATCAGTTGATGACACTCTAACGTGGCACTCTCTTATTAACCAGATAATAAAAAAAGTTTCGAGTGGCTTGGCAGTTTTAAAGCGAGCTAAGGCTTTAGTACCGCGGGATACATTAATTAACATGTACAACGCTCTTGTTGTACCCTACTTTGACTATTGTAGCCCTGTATGGGGTTGCATTGGGCAATGTAAATCGGATAAATTGCAAAAGTTACAAAACAGGGCTGCTCGCATAATCACTAACTCTCATTATACGACTCCATCCTCTAGTTAACTGCATGACCTTGGCTGGGATACACTTGAACAAAGGCGTACAAATCAGTTAGTGGTTGCCATGTGCAAGGCAATACATAGTATCTTTCCGGCACGCCTTTATGAGATTTTCATAAATACATCTCAAGTTCATTCCCACAATTTAAGGGGTTCGTCTCACAATTTGTTCATTCCCAGGCCCCTTTCTGAAGCAGGGAAACGTAGTTTTCACTATCGTGGTGCAAAACTCTGGAACATCCTTCCTATTCATGCTAAAACTCAAACAACTTTGAAGTCTTTTAAAGAATCCCTGCAGGCAAACTATTCCTATAAGAACAACAATCTGATGTTTTTATAGTAATAGCTCCACATTCTTTTACTGTAGGATTTAATTGTAAATACACGGCTCGATGGAAGAGCATATTTTATTTGTACATATGAATTGATACCGTGTTTAAATAAAGCTTATGATGATGATTCCGCCTTCGGTGTCGTGCTTTCATCTTTTTCTCGGTGTTTGGAACCCCTGATGAAACACTCGCACTCGTTTTTGATATATCACTTCAAGTATTACCACAGTGTAAACATGTTGACCGTGCTCTTATCTCACTTTTATTCTTAACAGTTAAGTTACAGTTTTCATTTACACGAATTATATATTCTGTTATGGTGTTAACGAATTGTATCATGTGTTAATGAACCAGGTTTTTCTGTAAGAAGTTACGTAATTCCCAGAGCGGATGTAATAGGTTTATATAACATGCGTTCCTGCATGTAATTTGGGGGGCAGAGATTGTAGTTTTCGTGAAACATTAAAGTCTTTTCGGCCGGCAGTTTTATCCGCGGGTCATTTCTTTGCGTTCGGACACAACAATTCTACGACGCCTCATTTGCAATAAATAGCTGAATGTCAAATTGTCTGTTCCTGTAGCTTAATAGTCCAGTTTCGAGTTCGCCATGACCGCTGAATAAAAGCACTGATCGAGAACGCATTCATACAGGATTAGCCTCGACCTAAAGTAAAATATTCACAAATACCGGCGGGAAAGTGCCGCAAAATTAAACAATAGACAGAGATGTAAAGAGGTCATCTTCTCGCTGGAATTTGTGAATATTTTACTTTCGGTCGAGGCTAACCCGTACAAATGCATCCTCAGTGCTTTTATTCAGCGGTCATGGCGAACTCGAAACTGGACTATTCATCTTTTTTCATTTTTTTTAAATCTTAGTTCTTGTTCTTGCTTACTGTATGCTTGCGAAATGTGAATAACACTCATATACACTCTTTTCATATATCATTCACACTCATAGTTATGTTTGAAAATTAAATTAAATACATTTTTCTCGCTGCAAACTTCCTTAGTAGCGTCATTAAGGCGTCATTTTTAGCCGCTTAACATGGATTTCACGTTGATATCTCGTTCGCGTCTCAAGGAATCAAAAATCCCTCTGCTCATCTCACAATACTTGTTCTCAATCTGTGGGACGTGAAAGAACCCATGCACTATTCGAAAAGAGTAGGGGACGTAGTTCCCGGTGTGGTGGTCTGTCTCTACTAGAATGTGGCTATAGGGGAGGGATTTGCAGTTACGGGCCAACAGTAATTGGCGCAAGCTGTTGTTGTGTCCCTGCTAGTTCTCTGGCGAAGCTAATAAAAGAAAATAAAAAAAATAAATAAAACAAAGCTATGTTGTGGAATTTTTGTGGTGATTTTTGGGTATATTTGGGAAGAGATAATTTTTGTCAAAGGATTTGTTAAATTGAGGTAAATAGGAAATTTGGAAGATTTAATAAAGGTTTAAAATTGGAATTTGAGTAGAAATTAGTAGATGGACACCAAACAGTTCCCCAGCAACCTGCAGTGCCCTTTTGGGGTGTCAACTAACTAGAAGTGTTTCAAAACATTTTTACTCCATTGCAATCCCTTCTTCAAACTCCTTCAAATTTCGCACAAATTCACGTTTACCCCGGCCCACCTTAACTGAAGTATAAAATTGTTTGGAGATCTGAAGTCAAATCCACGCTTTCTCTTCTAAGTAAAGTGAGAAAAAAATTAGTTATTTTTAATGAAACTTCTCTTGAACCAAACCGTTTCTGTGGTCTGTTCTCTGTGGTAACCCCTTTTACTTCACCTCACCTCTTACCCTCGGGAAATTGCAAAGAAGACGTGCAATACATCGGCTGGGAAATACCTCTTACTAACCGCGTTCGACGTTCGTACTGTAAGTTACGGACCGAGTTTTTTCCAGTTGATTTATGGCCCAAGCGCGTGTGCGCATGCAGGCCATAAATTAATGGGAAAAAACGAGGATCCGTAACTTACAGTACGGACCGAGAAAACGAGTTTAGTAAGATATTTATTATATCTCTGAGGTTAATCCGGCGCGCGGGAAAGAAAACTAGTTCAAGTCAAGCGCGTCGTACTGTAGAATACGGCCCGCAAAAATGACCAATCACAGCGCGAGTAGATAGATAGATAGATAGATAGATAGATAGATAGACAGACAGACAGACAGGCAGACAGATAGATGGATAGATAGATAGATAGATAGATAGATAGATAGATAGATAGATAGATAGATAATCTTTATTTATCCACGGACAATTCATCGCTTCTTTGATCAAACGTTTAAATATCCTAAGAGACTCTGCTTGTCTTACGTCACGAGAAAGACTGTTCCAAAGAGTGGCACCACTATAGCTAAAGCTATTTTTATAGTAGTTTTGTGCGCGGTAATGGAACATTAAGTTTATTCTCAGAGTTTCTTAGGTTATACGTGTTTTCTCGCCTTTCAAATTTTGAACGAGTATGACAGATTCTTCATCGACCGGTAAACTGAGAAGTTTTCTCAGTTCATTCTTGATAACTGTTGACTCGGGTCCTTGAATTTGTAAGGTTCCAGTCTTGTTGAAAAGAACCAGTGTAACGAGCTTTGACTTCAAGGAGCCGGATCTGTCTGAAACGCATCCGTCGTACTAAGTGAGAGACATAATAAAGAGTTAAAACGAACGATTTCAGGAAATTCACGATGTAACTGCTGTCAAACTAACAGATGTCAAGAAAATCACGAGTTTAATACGTCTGTCGAAATTAGAACTGAAAACAACAATTTCATGACTTTTTTGGACGAAAACACCAAAGCGAGGCTACGCCCTCTTTTTCACGAATTGTTCTTTTTTCTTTCATTGTTACATTAACATATTTTTAAAAAGACGCGTTTTAACTTATACATATATTAAATTAGATATATCTATTGTAGCATTGAATCTTGGGTGCTTACCATTTGTCAGAAAAATCCGGATGGAATGACCGTTGAATAATGGTAAGCGATTTTCCGAATTTACCGACTACCCGAATGAGATTGGAGCTTACCATTTACTGCAAGGCGTTCCGTCATGCGCACTCACTCCTTCTGGCCCAAAAGGACCTGGAAACGGAACGGTTCGGTCAAATGGAAAGCAATTTTCCGAATTTCCGTTCCGAACGGGAAAAGAGGACTACCTCTGGAGGTTGTCCACGATTTCCGAAAAGATTTTCCGGAAAATTACCTTACCGAAATTTCCGGATCTTGAACGTTACACGATCATTGTGGTCAGCGGATGCTCATCTAAGTACAATTAAATATGGCGCCTGAAATTTGTTTACTGTTACCAGGGGTGGATTTTAGGGATATCATTATTATTTCCTTTTCCCCTGTTTGAATATGTTTTCCCCTGTTTGAATATGAAGACGAAAATGGAAAGGTATAATTGGTGATCAGGAGTTGTTATAAGTAAGATGGCTGAGGCTGGATATGCCGAAAATGAGGTTTACTCCACTGTAGCTGCGAGAGTTCCTGGATCGCGGGTAAGCTTTATAAGTAAGCTTATAGAATACGTCGTATACTGGCGAATATTTATTGTGTGTGATCGATTGAAGCTTTGAATTCTTCCCTGGTTAAATATGGCTGCACATTTTTCGAAAATCTGGATGCCTGATCATGGAATTGAAAGTTATATTGAACTGCTTGAACTGCTATGTATGACTGCTGTTTTGTTTTGAAGCTGCTTTATTTTAACGACCACTTCCAGCTTTGTGTGTTTACTATACAAACTCATTTGAACAGTACTTTTTTCTGTTGCAGTTTAGAACGCCCTTCAAGGTTATTTTAGCTGTTTGGGCTAGCTAAGAAGTATTAATGAATTCAATGTTAATTGTTATTTTTTATTTGAAGCATCATACTGAATGTACATGTATGTCTCAAGTACGATACAATAGAAGAGTTAAACGTTATAGCTAGGAAGTTGCAAAAGACTTTTAACAACCATTTTGAAACTCTTGCGTGCGATTTATGAACAGGGGGTGACATTACTCATACTAAGTGTCATTTAGTGAATCCTTTATTCAAAAGGGTATCACTAAATAGTCAACAACACTAATGAACTTGTAGCAGATGCTCTTTGCCTCATCACACATTCCTTCCCCACGAATGTCAGCTGAACTGAGCTGCCACTTCTGCTCGCTGGCAATAAGCCTTTGTTTTGAAGAAACCAATAACAAGCTACGTAAGAATGGAAATTGACACCTGTGGAGTAATTTCCACAAACCAATTCATGTGCATCATTGGGAAAATAAATCCTTGACTTCACCAAAATACTCACTCAAATACTTTGTTTGATATAAATGCAGACTGATGCTTATTCTGGGATGTTGTGGAAATGAAATGAAGAAATTTCCTTTGTTTAATTTATGCTGATCATTTTTTCACAATAAAAGTCATTATAATTAAATCTTTTTGTTCTTGGATGTTACAGGACTGGTTATGCCATGCAAATCAGTCGCTCTCCAGGTTGAAAGATGTTAAAAAGACCTCATATCGGCTTGGTGGTGGGCCACGGGAGAGGGAAGTCAGCTGTCAATGCAATTACAGGAGTAAAAGCAAGAGTAGCTACTTAAGTTGGGATCCAGAACCACCACAGTTAGCACTGGACAGTCAGGAGACAGCCAGGTAAATAAATAAATACCTCTTACTAACTGAGTTCGAGGTCCGTGCTACAAGTTACAGACCAGGTTTTTTCCCTTTGATCTATGGCCCAAGCGCGAAGTGCGCAGGCCATAAATTAATGGAATGAAACAAGGATCCCTAACTTACAGTACTGACAGAGAAAATGAGGTTAGTAAGGTATTTATTAAATCTTTGAGGTTAATCCAGTGCACAGGAAAGAAAACTAGTTGAAGTAAAGCAGGCCGTACTGTAGAATATGTCCTGCAAAATTGACCAATCACACCGCTCGTACCAAGTGAGAGATATAATAAATGACTGTTATTTACCCTTGGCAGTATTTATAGCACACAAAGGCTAGTGGGGCCGAGCAAATACATAAAACAAACAATTCAAATAAAAATAACAGGTCATTAAGCTGGTTACAGACGAGCAAGTTTTCCTTGACAAGTT